>JAHWXV010626547.1:0-10402 GCA_024586415.1 Phrixothrix hirtus | reverse complement strand
AAATTTTGACATCGAAAATTTTGGACGAAAACAATACTTTCTCTATTCTATATTTCATATAGGTAAGAGAAAGTAATTATCTAGCCTACCAAACTTTTTTCCTTTCTTATAGTTTAAATTCGAACGTTTTTAATTACATTATCCTTTATTACAAGTAAATTGTAAAAAGGGAAAATCTTCCTCAGCAAAATAGTTCTGTATAAGCATTAAATATTGTGACAATGATCAACCAAAATGTGTATTATTTGTAGAACACTCGCACATTAATAACTTTACTTTTAATTTTCTATTACAATAACTTGTATTTTAAGTGGATTAATTGTGTAATAAATCATTTGATATTCGTTTGTAAATGAAATAAATAAGTAGTCTATACGCAGGTGTATTTTTAGTAAATCATTATTAAAAATTAACCGTCGGTTGCATAAACTTTATCCACTTATTTCTTTAAACCAAACGAATTTTAAATCATTTGTTACAAAAGTAATTCACTTTAAAAGCTACTTAACGTATACAAATTATTTTAATAGAAAATTAAATGTTAATATATTAGTAAGTGAGTGTTTTACAACCTTTAATGTCTATCCATAATTTATCATTCTTGAGGAAAGTTTCTCACTTTGTTCAAGGTATTTTTAATAGAGGATGATATATTGTAAATGTTCGAATTTTGAATCATAAGAAACGATAAAGTTGGGAAGATTAAATAATTTTCCTTTTATTACCAGAATAAATATAAATTCATCGCCAAACAATTTTATCTATACCCAAATTTCAGCAAAATTGGACGGCTTCACTTGGGATACCTTCCTTATAAGATGTGAGAATTGAGTCATAAATAATCTCTCCTTAAGCACAAATATGTGTATTTTTATTTTAATTTACCCTTTTCTTTACTAAAAATCAAAGAGTAAAATATTCTCGTAGAATATTTTATTTGGAAAACGAATTTAAGGTAGTGTAAGATGCATGAATACAATGATTATAAAATTTCTAAAATTAGACGTATCAATTCTTGTTGATGCTAAATACCATTAAATATTTTTTATATCAGATTAATTGAGGTTATAAATTTATATTTTATTTTAAGGTATGAAATAATTAAAAATAACTAATGTTAATTTAAAATTTGACCTGAATCTGAAATTTTATAAAAAATACCTATTTTAATTAGTTTGTTTTTAAACATTTTACATTTTCCGAATTCGAAACTTAATCATAGAGTCAATAAAACACACTTATATGCAAGTGTGATATTAAAAAACGTTATGGAAGTTCATTTCTATATTCGAATTGGTTTAATACCTACCTCAAAAGCGAATAGATTCTACTATGCTAATCTAACTATTTAAAGAAACCTTTGCTAGTTGTAGCGCATTTCCTAAATGATAGCCTTTCTATTGTACGTATCTAATGTGAAGAAAGATCGGACATTAACGTGAAACATGGATAATTAAACTTAACGACCAGCTGTCTGAAGTAGTTTTATCAAAACTCAAGGACATGCAAGGATTTTAGCCACGGTTAACCCATTTAACAACTATTATTTTATTTTGTGAATTGTAAATAAGTTGTTTATAAAAAGGCACTGAAATGCAAAATTCAGACCAATGCGTACTAATAATTTTGTCTACAACTTCTTAACAGTTATTCTCGGGAACTATTACCGACAAAACCAATATTTTGCTTAGATTGCTTTTAATAGAAATCCATATAAGTTTCCTTCCCTTCTCCAATAAAAACACAAATATTTCCAAAACGATAAATTCTCTAAGATTAAAATCTTATAGCATTTTAAAGGAACTTATCAAAAGCAACATAAAGAAAAGATAATGTAACACAACTAGTTAATTATTTAGAAGTCTACATTTAAATTCACTAAGTCACAGCTATTTATTTACACGTATACACTTAAGTATTTATTTGACAGTACACTAATAGTAAACGTTTATATTTCTATTTATTTATAACAAGATTAAAAGCAAAACTAAACTTAAAGGAATTTAATCTGCTTTTTATATAAAAAGGTCTACAGAATTCTAGTAATGAATAAAGTTAGTCATAATGCTGATGTAATAAATTCCAATGCCATGATTCATTGCTGTAATCTTGAATTTATTTAATTGAATATTAGTTAGAGTAATGAGTAATTTTTGATTGTACCATCTATCTTAGTTATACAGATCCTTTTTACTGTTTCTGATTTTGTTACAATAGCATACAACTTGTTCCATTAGAAAAATATCGTCATGCTGACATAACTGAAGAGGGCATCATCAAAAATGTTTACTAATACATCACAGTGAACAAAAGATGTTATACAATTTTCATTAGGAACGTTTGATTACGGCAGTAGAACTGTTGTGTTATACCTTTTGGGCGCTCTGTATAATTATAACGAACTTTATACATAACTACCCTAAAGAATATAAACTCATCTAAAGCATTAAAATAGCACATATATCTTATAATATATACAAATAGCAACGGTTTTGTGATTGACGGCAATGTTTACATAATAAATACGAATTATAAATTTAAAAATAAGTTGAATAGATTGCATTGTCGTTTACCGAATTGTTGCTGTAGATAATACTTTCCATACTTAGTACTAATTACAAATATTTGTTGTAAACAAAAGTCCCTTTTTAAATTTATTTGAAATATAAATATTTACTTAAATTCATAATTCGCAAACTGAATATGGTATAGTCGTTGATACGAGTATATGTAGCTAAACAACGAAAATTGAGTACATTGAAAATAATCTTATTTAAAACATTAATCAAAGAGCACATTTTGTAAGGGAAAATAATTATTATAAATTCACAAACATTTTCAGATGTATATATTCCTAAATTAATTTTATCCATCTATGTATTTTAATAATTATGACTAATTATTTGATTAGATTGTACAAACGCTTTATTAATATTTATTTTCAAACAAGGTTACCTATTTGTGTAGATAAAAGTAAAAAACTGAGCCAAAACTAAAATAGAAGACTATAAATGAACAAGTGAGAGCACTGAGGTGGAAAAATTAGTACACTTGTACATTTTTTATAAAAACTATACATGCCAATGAGATAGACCTTATGATGAATGAAATACATTTTTAAAATAATCAAATATGTTTATATGTGTACCTTCCAACACTGACGCTGACGATACAGAAGCAATGAGGTTAAGTGGTTGATGGGTTTGAATATTCCTAAATTATAAGCTCGCTTTCACTGTTCTAGTTAGTAAAATATTGAATTTCAAAACACTGAAAAGTAATATTTCATTTAAAAGCAATGCCATTCTTCATCCATTTTAATTTAATAACTTTTCGTAATTTAAAATTCAAGTTCTAGTTTAGAATATAATTCTTTTGTATAAGGTAGAAATTTGCTCATAGGTCATTATTATCATGACTCCTTTCTCATTGTTTAAGGTATTGAATAATTAAAACACTATTTTAATAAGTGAAATTGTAGATTATAAAAACAACGTGCTGTACATTACAGAGTTGGAGTCATACTGACAAACTTTTTGGATAATATTTACAGAATGGGTTTTCACATCCTTCGTAGAATTTACTATTTAAACCTAAAAACCTCAGGTTGACGATAGACCGCTCTTTTGTGTATTCACATTTACAATATGTTTGCAATGCCTAATATTGTAGCATCGAATGAATTGTCAGATTATATGGCACTTTGAGGCAAGGTCATATGCGATTAAGCTAATGTGCTTGAGAAAATACCTCAAGCACTTGAATAACTATTTCTAAGAATGATTCATTACGCTAATGGAAATTTTATAAACAATTATGATATAAACTTAATTCTAATTCTAAACAATTTTCTTCAATTTGGCTAATCTCGATCCAATAAATATATTTGGTGGTAGCTTTTGACGCAGTACAGGTTTGTTTAGTAACATATATGTCTGTATGACTTGATAAGAAACAAATGTCGACTCAAAGTAGGCCAATGGCGCATCATTGGATACAATATATGATAAAGTTAATGGGCGCCACCCGATTACAATACCTAGGTACATACGTTTTGTACCTAATTAATTTTCTGGAACTCAACACTGTGGCATGACAGAATCATTTCGTATATGAAGATTTTATTATAAGATCAGGGATAACGTAATCGCTTATATTGCAGCTCTATTTATAAAGTTTTTACTACAATCCTTTTTGTCGTTACGTATTGCTTACATCCGAAGAACACAGATATATAGGTTTTACTTGTACAGCTGCTAATTAAATAACTCAATAACAAACCTGCGATCGAAGGTACAAAATATATAATTTACGTTTAATTCCAACCATTGAATAATGCCACAATATTGTGTTCTAAGTAAATACAATTAGGTGTCGAGCAATTTCTGAATAAACCAGTAAATAATTAAACCTTTCTAACTACTTTGAACTAAAATTGTAATGTAAGTTAAAGAACCCTCATTTGAATTTTTTTTATCCTTAATAACGCAATAGCTAGATTTCTATCCATAGTCCATTCCAGATATGCAACCAATAATAAACATTCTTGACAGATACATTTCTTTTCTTAACCTCATTACTAGCAATGTTTATATCACCATTATAGTAAAAATATTAATTGGTACCCACATTTCTAAGAATAAATAAAATTCTACATAAAAAAATTCTTAAATACAAATAAAGAAAATCAACTATTAATTCAAATTAACTCATTGTAATACCACCTTAGGATAGGTTGTAAAAGTGATATAAAACCGTAGATTTGCTAAACATATGTAAAGGTCCAAAGTAAAGCGCGGCGATCTTAATACAAAGCATATTTAACATTTGAAAGGAAAGAGTACCGACAATATACCTAAGCTAAGATTTAATATTAGGTTCTCGTAAATCGACACGATTTATGCAAATCAACGATAGAGCTGCAATCAACAACTAACAGACAGCCAAATTTGAATTCATTGGTTTAAATTCGAAATTCAGGCAACCATATTGGATAAACCAACTGTAGAAAGGTTATATAAACAATAAACAACTAGTAAATTCATCTTTCCTTACCCACAACAATCGATGCACCGTAAATTTACAGTGCCACTATTCAGTAACTAAGGCAATTTAGTTAAAGATCCGCTGATCTGGTCATCGTCAATAATTGATTTAAAGAAGGAACAAATAAGAGTTAATTTGTTACGACTATGAACATAGAGGACGTCAAATCTGCCCTAAATACAATACATTAGTTTCTACACGCAACAGCTTGCGAAATAAGTAAGTGGGAAAATGCAATACCTCACAGAACTGGTAATACAATAGGAAAATTGGTTTTCAATTTAAATAACAACTCAAGTTCAGGAATGATGCGAAATACGAAATTTTAAACGATATTCAGTTAAATAGTTAAGAAATTTGATTTATTTAAATCTAAATAAAGATGTATAGCTCTAGTATTCATTTAGAATTCTTTTATTTAAAATACGTGTGAAAATGCAGCTTGACAGCTTTATTTAGACAATTTTATCTAATTATTTAGTAGTAAAGTATACCTTTTAGTAACAAGTATTTTATTTTCTGTAAATATATAAAATTTTGTTCTCGTAAATGAAATACTTTTAATGCCATTCAGTATAATTAATTTATTTAGTTGCATTAATTCTTTTGTTGCTTCCATTATTTTGTTATTTTACATTTTATGTAGCACATGAAAATGATATAACTTTTGTTTGTTTGTTCGAGAAAAATAGCAAAGCTTGGTTTCAACAATAACTCTTACCAGGTAAAAGGTATATAATTTTACCGTTGTAACTGTCATTTAAGCCGCAGGGAAGAGCAACAGCAAAACGAAGTTAGTTGGCCGTTCACCCCAAATTAAATAAATAACCGTTCGATCAACCAAATAATTGTTACTAAATCAGTTATACCGTCGTAACCAATAAACAGCAAGCGTAATTTTAGTATTTGACGGCTTTAACAAGCCTTCATTTCTATTGGGTACCTTTACTACAACTTCTCTTCAATATTCTGAACTATTCCGCCTAGGCATTTGCTTGGCATATGATTTAAATAATTCGATAGCCAAACAAAATTAAATTAAACAATTGAACGGATATTAATATTTTTTCAAAGTTATTCACTCACACATATTTCAAGCATATTAGTTTAATTTAAGAACTAATTTGACATTGGACATATTACTATTTTATGGTATCTCCTTTGGAACCATTTTAAGGTATTGTATCATTTACCGATGTGTAGAAGTTTTTAATTTTCTTCCAATATTTCAAAAACTTTATCAAATTTTTATTTGTGGAACTCATTTACGTACTATTCAATTCCTACTAAAATACCAAGCCCAATATTGATAGTTTACCTTTTATCTTTGCGTTTGTCTATTTTTTAATAAAACTAGCAATTGTCACTTCAGTATCTATAGCTCCCGCAAGAAAGTTTATCATGAAATTCACAATACTACACAAGTAACTAAATTTAAATCATATACAGGTACACTTGATAATGAAATATATGTTATTCATTTAAAACGCAGCTGCATTACGTATATTTGAGGAACGTGATCACAATTCGTAGCTCTTGAAAAATGGACATTTCAATTTCTGGTCATTAAATAATTCACCTGAAGTGTATGGAAATTAAGTTTTTGATACCCTTGGTTTGTAAAATATCATTTTACAAAATATTTCTTATTTCGTATAAACTATGTTTTTCATGAACACTTTATTATTACTTTCTTTTACCTATATGAAATATAGTATAAAGTATTGTTTTCATCCAAAAGTTTAGTGGAAATACATGTTTTCGGGTTCCCTGAGTCCGAAAATCTTTATTTTAGGAATTGGTCTGTCTGTATGTGTGTGCATGCATTTGTGGGTGTAAACACGATATTTCGAAAACGAAAAGTCGTAGAGAAACAAAATTTTCTATTTGAGTTTCTATCCGTGTTCGAATGCGATTGCAACAATTTCACTGAAATTCGATAACCAGAAGTGCCTCTTTACTCTTTTCATTTTTTGGTATTTCGAAATTTTCTCGAAATCAGCTGTAACGATTGTTTTCAAATTTCCTGCGTTTCTTAGAAATTTAATGCCGTTTCATATAATTAAGAAGGCTTCTCAAAAAATTTTCTGTAAGACGACTAACGGAAGTATTCTTACCATTAGCTATAAATAAAATAGCTATATGGAACTGAAAGGTCGAAATGAATGAAAATTTACATTTAAGGTTCTAACTATATTTGTAGGCTACATTAAGAATTTGGTTAAAATCGAATAACGGAGGTACAACTTTAATTCTGTAATTTTTAGATATTTTCAGAATTTTAGGTTTTTCGGGGTTTTCTCAAAATCGGCTTTAACAATTGTTTTAAATGTTATTGAATTTTTTGCCCATTTAATAGCCTTCCATATAGTTTACGCTGTTTTCAAGAAACTTTTCCGTAAATTGAGTTACGGGAAGTACATTCACGGTTAACTCTAAATAAAATAACTACGTAACTAAAAGTCCTATCTGAATGAAAATTTATATTTGTCGTCATAACTGCATTTTAACGCTAAGTCAAGAATTTGGTTAACATCTAATAACTGCAAGTTCCATCTTGTTTCTGTCATTTTTAGATATTTCCGAATTATCGTTTTTGGAGATTTTCTTAAAATCGACTATAACAATTTTCTTAAAACTTAGTACAATTTTTAGTTTTTTATCGCGTTTTCTAAGAACTAAGCAATTTCTTGGAAATCGAATTACCGGAAGTACTTAGAAGTATTAATTGCGAACAACATATCTCAAAAGGTAAACATCATATAACAATGAAATTTCATATTTAAGCTTTTATCTTCTGCACATGAGATGTCAATAATGTAACTAAAAACAAATGACCGGAAGTGCCACGTTATCCTTGTAATTTTCTGAAAAACAGCTATAACACCTTTTTTGAAATGTTCTTATTATGTATTTGACGTCGCTTTACATGAACTTAACAGTTTTTCTAAAAAAATACGTTGAAGCAAGTTATCAGAGAAAATTTCCGGAGTTAAACAGTCTTTGGCCTATCCAGTAACTTGGATGCGTGACCATTACAATTATCGTTTCCAAAATAAATGTAAATAATAATATAATCATTTGTGGATACCATTTTCACATCTATGTGCGTAAGAGAAAGTCGTATGTTGTCTCGCCATATTTTTGTTAAGTAACTTTACCTGTTAGTTTCCATTTTCTATAAATAGCTTTTGACTTTCTTTAAACTTTGTCGTTGGTATAACTGATCATGTGAAAATCTTTTTTCTCTGAAGACAACTAGAGTCTTATTGAGGAACTATCCTTGTGCTCTATTAAAGGTGATTACAAATGCTGTAATGGCGGGAAGCTGTCGCCCTTTGAAAGTACAGAGAGTATCCGTATGACGTTGTGAGATATGCATCATCTCTCCAGAAATTATTTGCCTGTTAATAAAATTCAGGCGCACCTCATTAAACACCAATGTACCATTATATAGATTTGTTTTGGCATTTGCGTTTCTTATAAACATAATTAAACTAACGAGTTTTAATTTGGATGCATTGGGAGCCATGCGTGAGGGCATCAGTTCATTAAAAACATAACTGTGCACATAGTATTATTCAAAAGCATCGTTAATTTGAAATCTGTCTTTATGTAGATACTAGTTTATGTTGGAAGGAGATGAAGTATTTTACTCTTACTTGTTACAGTAATCTTCTTGGACAACCCTTTACTGTCGTTTAGAACAATTGAGGATCCTCGGATAACTTTGACTATATGAGTACTTTCTACAAACCCGTTTTGAATTCTAACAATGTTGCTTGTAAAGTTATCCTTGTGGGTTAGTTTTCTAGGCCCAATTCTTAGAAACGACTTGTTAAGGTCATCTTTTTGTTTTGAGTGCATATCAGTTAACAGCTTTATCATCTGGTAATTACTGCAAAGAGAAAACTGCTTAATAGTATAAAATCTGTTTCACTTTCGCTTTGATAATGGCATTGACGGAAAGACAAGAAGATACACAAAGGAATACTAAAACTCCGTATGCCGTTCTCCCGCCTAATTTCTTTAAATTTCTCACACCTCTGTTAATAAACTAAGTGTTAACATGATCCTGCCACCACACACTACCGTTTAAAAATGCAAAAGCGAGAATTAGTTGCGTATAACATCTGTTAACAATTGAGATTTATTACAGTAGACCAAATTACAACTTTTTACGTTAAAATAAAATGGTTTTTCAAGATTCCGTTGTGATTTTAAAGGATTGCAATATAACGATACAATACTTATCAGGTACCTACATTTTACGATCCAAAAGTATTAAGCACTCTCATAAAGAAAATCTTTTTGTATTTTAGGCAAACGTTTGGTAATAAAATATTAATTCTTACTTGTGGAATTAACGCAAAGATGGAACTGCTTCGAATTAATTAATTGTATAAAGATGAATAGCATTTTTGAAATGCTTATGATTTACCGATTTCCATGATACATTAGTTATTTAGAAAATTTGAACATTATTAAATAGTTTACCTTCTTAAAAAACTTGGCTTTCAATTACTTTCAATTATCTGGAGAAGAAATTAAATTGAGATTACATTTGAATTATTCTCGTATTTGTGACTCGAATGCAAAAAATTGAGTTGGAGTTCTATCCTTCAAATTAAAGACTACTTTTTATAATACCTTTTGCACTATTTTCGCATCCACAGTGAAGTACGGGGAGAACGAAGATTCGACCCAATTTCTCTAATCTCGCATGAAGTGCCAATCTGACTAATTCACCACGATTTAGGCATTCGATTATTCTTAAGGGTATCTAGTTCGTATTCTCATGAATTCTTGCACGGCCTTACTAAGGGATAACGTCATGCCTCACTATAACGTACCTTTACTTGAGGGGCCAATCTCAACTGCCTCCCTTTGTAGCGTTTCATCTTGAGATTTCCGGGTCAGGAGGGTTGGTGGTGGTCTTCTATTTATAGAAGCATACATATTCCCATGAGAAAGCTGATATTGTAGTATGTGCACTGGGGGTTTCCTCCAAATGTTAGTAATTACAAAAAAATTTGTAGCAACCTGTGAAATCCTTGTTTCTAATGTTTTAATAAAAAATTGATATTGGTAGCTTACTCATTTGATTTTGTTATTAAATTTACTTATATATATATAAGTTAAGTTTTAACTTTATAAAACTCTTAAAAAATATAATTTATTTATTAACGTTGCAATATAACAATATCTTATGGAATTACAAGTATATTCTAATCTAAGTGCAACTATACTCTGAAATATTCTGAACTAACTTAAAATGAATTAACAGCTCTATTTATAATGTAATGTGTGCTTAGTTAACATAGATAACATATTGTCTATTCTGCACTTTAACTGT
>JAHWXV010626489.1:0-11353 GCA_024586415.1 Phrixothrix hirtus | reverse complement strand
AAAATTTATATTTGTGGCCGTAACTACATTGGTATGCCAAATCAAGAATTTAGTTAAAATTGACTAATCGGAAGTTCCACTTTATTTCTGTCATTTTTAGGTATTTTCCGAATTTTTGTTTTTCCTGATTTTCTTGAAATCGGCTATAACGATTTTTTTGAAAAGTTTTTTTATACGAATGCAGCTGTATCTTTAATACATTTTCGAAACTCGTGTAACCCGAACTAGTTAGTGTATTAATTGCGAACAACATCTCTCAAAAACTAAATATGATATATGAATGAAATTGTATATTTGTTTTTTATCTTCTGCACATGAGTTATTAAGAATTTAGCTAAACTCGAATGACCGGAAGTGCCACTTTATTCTTGCTATTTTTATGTTTTTCTGCGATTTTCTTGAAAACAGCTTTAACTTTTATGTTTAAATGTGCTAGGGTTATTATGTATTTAACGTCCCTTTACGTGAACTTAACCGTTTTTCTGAAAAAATGCGTTGAAGCAAGTTATTAGAGAAAATTTCTGGAGTTAAGCAGCCTTTCGCCTGTCCAGTAACATGGATGTATGACCGTTACAATTATCGTTTCCAGAACAAACGTAGACAATAATCTAATCATTTGTAGACACTATTGGCATATCTATGTGCGTAAGAGAAAGCCGTGTGTTGTCTCACACCAGATTTTTATGCTGATTTCAGAACCGGTTTTAGTTTTTCTCTATCACGTACGCTTTTTTACAATTTACATATACTATTTATAAGTAAATATTGTACATGGATAATATAGCTAATTATGTGAAGCCAAGATATAAAATCTATTTTATTGGAACTGTGCTAATTAAGGTTAATGCTCAGGTTTCAGTACTGAATTAATCGACCAGAAAATTAAAAAGTTAATCAAAGTGACCCTGGTGACGTAACAACCTTCATAACAATTAAATGTGGCTGTGTGGCGGGTGTTGTAGACGTATTGTAATTCCCAGACTCTTGCGCTTCCAGAGCGACCTCAGTATGTCTTGTCTTATAATGTGTGTGTAAACAATCCCAACGTTTTTTGTTACTTTTTGAAAATTATGCAAATTAAGCAAAGAACGGATAACAGATTTTGTGAAGAAAGTTTATTATACATATTTTTGGAGATCAGGAAAAGATGGGGGCTCGCTATCACGTCGATTTACGATTTTTTGAATGGCTGTTAGAGTGCCTGAAATTGTTTCCTACCTCCCCCGGATGTTTTCGTTGCCACCAAGGCTGCGTCCATTCGGCTCTTCGGTTTGCGGTTACACCAAACACCCCTAGTATGTCTGGTAACCCCGCGAGTACTTTGGTGACGACTTCTTCGAAGGTAGTGGCGTCTTTTAGGGCATTGACGACGATGCTAATCGCTTTGATTGCTTTTTCTCCGTCGATGTTGGATGGAGGCAAGCTTTCGGTTTTTTGTTCTGCAGCAGGCCTGCCTCTTGTTGCGTTTGCGTATGTCGTATTGCTCCTGATTCTGGAAGCGAGCGCGAGTGCGTCCCTTTTACGGAAGAACTAGCACCCTTTGTAGTTCGCGGTATGTGGTTCTGTGCAATTGGCACAATTCGCGGAAGCCTCTCACATTTTGGCGCACACGTGGGTGCTGTGTCCTTCTCCGCACTTCACGCACTTTGGTTCGGCTCGGTAGCGCATCTGCGTATGTCCGAATTTTTGGCAGCGATGACATTGGATTGTGCCATGCCGTGCTTTCCGATGATTTTCGACTATCACCTTCAACCCCAAAACACACTGGAGGTCGTACACACTTTTTCCTGCCGCTGACCTCGCCATCTCGATGTAATTGAGGGGCATTGGGATCTTCTCTGTTCCGTTCTTCATTCTCTTCACTGAATGGACGGGAATATTCCTGTGAATGAGGTCTTCTTTTATGTCTTCATCGGTGAAGGCCGCAGGTAGGCCTCGTATTACTATACGGAGTAGTTTCTCCTGGTAGAAGAGGTAGGTATGGTATGGTTCCTCCCTCTCGTCAAGGAGTGCAGCTATGCTCCGGAAATCACCTGCTTCCGGTTTGACTTTGATGCCAAGGGTGGTATTCTTAGTCTCTGTGTATTTGAGATTTTTTAGCTCCATCTCCTTTGCTAACTGGGGCCATTTGTCCTTAGGCCTGCTGGATTTAATGCAGGTGCTGTAGTTTATCCAACCTCGGAAATGGCGTTTTGAACCTGCACCTTGAATGCAGGCTCTGCAGCGGCAAAACTTGGGTCCGCCTTTCTTTTAGCTTGACGCCGCTTGACGCGTGAATTCTCCTTCGTTGTCTTCTTCAGACGTGTATGTCTGGCTGCCTTCTCGTTTATTTTCGCGGAAACCTTCGTCAGTCTATGCTCAGTGCAGTCTAGGTACCTAGCAAGGTCACATGCTGCATCTTTTTTGTTTCGCACATATGCGTCTAGTACTTCTTGGAGTTCGTCGCTTTGCCAGGACCGGATTCTTTCACGTACGCCATGACTTTATTTGTTTCCACCAGGAAGTCGCAATGACGCAGGTAGCTAGCTGCTTTGACCAGGGTTTTACTTCTGGCCGTCACTCACACCTAACTACCTGCACTGAACAAACTGAACGACTTTACTCTCGCTTAGACATAAGGCACATCCGCTCACTTCGGATGCTCAGCTTGCTACGAGAGATTCGCTATTGCGCCGAGAGATTAAAGCTATGTACAAAATAATATTGTATGGGAGAGCCTAAAGACTATCTTAATGATTGCTACTTTTGTTTTTATCCAAGTATTTCTTTAGCCATTAAGCCAGTTTCCCATGGAGAAGACCTCTTCCCCCAGTTGTTTTAAAGGACATTGCAGAGGATGATGTTGAAAATAATAAAAGTGCCGAAGGTGATAATGGCGATATCTACAAGCCTGAATAAGAGTTTCCTTCACAACGGTTCGCTCATAATGATCTGGTACGAGATCTAAATTTGACTAAGGATTCTGCAGAACTACTTGGTTCCCGACTTAAAAGTAATAACTTTCTGGCTTAGGAACATGCCTTTCGGTATATTTAAAGAGTTTAGAATCCGTTCGCTTTAATTTGTTCACCGTTTATTTTGTACCTGTAGGTTGCTTTGAAATTTGGGCGGTTCGCACCTGCTTTGTTATTATTACAAAAAAGTGTGTTAAATTGTGTTTTGATATTAGTGTTTTCATAAATTAAATTTCCGGTTTAAATGCAGTTTTGGATGTTTACTGTATTTTATTCGCTTATTTTAATTAAAAATATATGGAGGGCGGAAAGGTTTTATATTGATATATTAAACATATAATTCGCAACTGTGCCTTGTTTGTTTGTCAGTTGGATGTTGGTTTTGCGTAGCATGGTTTTTCGGCCGAGTTTGGAAGCTTGAAGAGATTTTTTTAAATTATCCTCATAGTTTATTTTTAACTTTTATTTAGTGCTCTTTTAATAGTGGAGTTATTTATTGGAGTCAAGAAGTGGTTGCCTTAATTTTTTTGGAATAGAACCCATCGTTTGTATGGATTGATTCGATAAGAATCTAAATCGAGTTATTTTTGGCCTTATCTCTCTATAGGTGGTTTTTATTAGTATGTGAAACAATTATACAAATTCCATTTTTTGAACTTCACTATGTTTGAAATTGAAATGACCTCCGGAATTTTTTTGTAAGCTTTTCCTTAGGCTGAGGATGCTTTCCAGCCGACTTTAAGATAATTGTTGCTTATTCAATTAGCATTAATTAATATCAAGATGCAAACATGTTTCTTTTATTTGCGTTCGGCAATAAAGACCAGCATTGAGCATATGAATCCCTAAAGTTCAATTTTATTAAAAACTGAAGGCGGGATTGAACTTTATGCAAAAGCTAATTGGCGCTAGATGAAATTTTCCTTTCATGAATTGCAGCAATAAAGTTTAAGTCAGGCTAGTAATTTGTTTACGACAATGGTGATATTTTATTGTTTAAAGGAGATAGGTTTAATCTTATAGGATTCTATTATTTTTTATATGAATCCTAAAACAGTGATCTATAATTGTTAGAACGGTTTTTAATAATTAGTAAACGAATATTTTATTTTAATGTTAATTTCTTGGATTTCATAGCATCTGCGAACCTTTCTCCTATTCCTTCAATTCAGGTTCTAAGATAAAGACGGGTCTTTTACTTCTACGACTATTGATAATCCCGGTCAAATGTTATACTTTTTGATGACTAGGCCCATCTAATTTTTTTGCAAGAAAAGTCAAAATGCAACAGATGTAGACACTAAAAACAATTCCTTGACATAAACAAGTTAATGCACTTCTATAGAATTGAACAAGATCCTATTTAGCAGAGAGTTTTAATTGACTCTTTTAAGAAGAACCCTAAGGTATACTATTTCATAATGGGAATGTGTATGGGCCCATTCCTGTGGCTCACTTAGTTCAAATGAAAGAAACGTTCGAGAACATGAAGTATTCAGGATGATGTGCACAAATGGTTAATCTGCGATACTTTAAAGTTATAGAAATGTTATTAGGACAACAAGCTGGTTACACGAAAATGCCTTGCTTTCTATGAGAATGGGGTAGCCGGGAAAAGCAGAAGCATTGGATCGTGAAGGTTTGGCTAGAGCACAGACACTTTAAGCCTGGGACTAAAAACATCTTGCATAAACCACTTGTAGACCCCAAAAGGTCTTGCTTCTACCACTACACGTCAAATTGGGTTTGATGAAACAGTTTATAGAGGACTTTGCTATAAGTAGCTTTCAATGAAATTTCAATAGTTACAAAAAAAAACTTGAAAGCTGGAATTTTTGTTGGACCTGAAATCCGCAAATTGATGAAAGACGACAATTTTGAGAATACGATGAATGAGAAAGAAAAGGATGGATGAACCGCCTTCAGGTCGGTTATTGAAAAATTTCTAGAAAATAACAAAGATCCAAGTTACAAGAAAATTGTTGAAATAATGTTGGAAAACTTTAAAAACGTGGGTTGTATCAGGCGCGTAAAAGTTCATAGCCCACATCCTCACATCGATTATTTTCTGGAAAATCTGATGCATTACAATAGAGAACATGGTGAACGCTTTCATCAAAATCTTGAGTTGACAGAGAAGAGGTTGTAATGTACCCTAAATATTTTAATTCGCTTTCACAGAAACGACATTTCCCACGTTGTAGCTGGAGGTAGGCTTGGCATAACCTGCTGAAGACTTCCTGCAAATTATTTAGATGTTCCGGAAAGGACTCACCGATTACAATAACGTCATCTAGATAGGCAAAGGCCTTGGGCTCGAGTTCGGGACCCATCACGCGATCCAATAGTCTCTAAAATGTCCCAGCTGCTGAGTCTAAGCTAAACGGCATCACCTTAAATTGAAACAACCCCTTACGAGGGACAGTAAACGCTGTCAGATGTCTGATGTCCTGGGCCAGGAGTACCTGCCAATATCCATCCCACAAGTCCAAAGTTCTGATGAACCTTGCGCCTCGCAAACGATTGAGAATGCCTTCAATATACGGCAGGAGGTAGCCATCCACTTCTGTAACCTGGTTGATATGCTTGAAATCGATACAGAAACGATACTGGCCGGATTTCTTCCTAACCAGGACCACTGAAGAGCTACACGAACTGTTGGAAGGTTCAATGACAGCGTTATGAAGCATTTGATCGACTTCAGACCAAATTATTGCCTGAATGGCTAAGTTGCTAGGCGAGTAACGCTGCTCAATGGGGTAGGTATCCTTCTTCAGCGTCATACGGTGCTCTATCATTGGCGTTGTGCCCTGTATAGTACTAAACTTACTCAATTCTATTTTCAGAAATTCATCGAACTTCTATTGTTGGCTGAGCGTCAAAGGGGTTAAACCGGCAAGCGCAGTGCAGGAAGACTGCGCCTGTGTTGAACAAAGTGTCCCGGGGATGATGATACGCCTTTGTGTAGGAAAAATGCGTGCATGGGAAGCTAACAGGAAATCCATTTCAACTATCAAGTTTGTCGTCAAGTTGTTTAACAGCCCAACTAATAGAATAAATGACGATTCACCAATTACTAATGTGATACGGTAAGTTATTTAGCTAAGGTACGAGTGCCTTCAGCCAGCTCAACTTCACTTGAGCCCGTAGTTAAGGCTTTACTCTATTTTTATTTAATACCGTTGCAACTTTAGGACCAATGTTTAATCATGCAGCTCCAGCATTCACTAACGCATAAAAACAATGGCTTTGCACACTGGCTTCAGGAAATAAACGACTATCCTGCGGATTTACTGGTCTGTATGGAGCCAAAGCGGTAGTTTTGCTATGTAGCGTCTGTGCACGAATATCCTTCAGGTATTACTGCCAATTGTCAGCTTTTCTGGGTGACGTAGAGGCCTGTTTGCAAGTCCTCCGAGAGGACCTTAATGCTCTCGGTTGCTCTGACCGTTTCCCGAAACCCTGCATCTGCAGTCTCGCGACATGACACCTAGTTTTCCAGACCAAGAACAGAAAATGTTGGGCCTGGCATAAAAACGATCTCTTTGATAATCTCGGTTACCACAATGGAAGCATACTTCACTGCGATTGAACTTAGTAGGTGAGTTTGTAGGCTTTGCCTGTACCTTATTCTCAACAGGTTTGTTTCTAGGGGGTTCTACTGCAGCTGTGACCTGTTTCTCCTTACGAGGATTGTAAGCAGTCTCCGTTATGTAGGCCTGCTTCACACTTGGAGGTGCCTTGAGCGTTTTTGTTTGAGATATCAAAATTTCGTATTCTTCTTCCATTTTAATCAGTTCCGATAAACTGTTTAAATCCCTACGTCTTACGTAAGTTTTGTAATCTATCAGCACTAATTTCGCTAGGACAACGTATCAAGGTCTGTATTGCGGTTATTTATTCCTTGATACCTCCAGTTTGACCCTGCGTATGGAGTCTGATCTCTTTTTTAAGTCTGAAAAAGTACCTGGTGGGGTCATAGAAAGTTTTAAAGTCACGTACAAAGTCTTGCCAAGTCTCCCATTGCGACTTGTTCCGGTACCAAAGTAAAATTTTAGCTTTTAAAAGCTCTGATAAAGCAGTTAATAATTCTGAGTCAGTTAGCTCTTAGCAGCCTCTCAACTCTTCGACGCGCTTCAAGAAGAACATGGTATTTGACTGACTATCGAATTTCAAATTCCATTTGCGTACAGCATTACAAATCATAGACTCGTCTATGTTCATAGTTGAAGCTTGCGGGTCAGTCATTTTGAATAAAATCTATTCCTAAAATAAAAAGTAAAAGCATTTACAAAGTATCTTACCCTCAGGCACCACAATCAAAAGATTGACGGTGTTTCTGGTACACAACAGTCTGTTGCATCAAAAATGTATGTTTCTCCATACTCGTTGTGCCAAAATATGTATACTTGCGGTACACAAGAGTCCCTGGGTTTAGCGAGTCCCTGATCGTTGCGTCAAATTGTAATGTGTTCCTGCCCTCTGCGGCAAATTGTAAGGTTGTGGAGTCCCTGCTCAGCTGGAGCTAGAACTGTATCACAAATGCCGCGAGTTAGCTTTCAGTCGAAGAGGGGTTCAGAACTGCTCTTCGGATGTTGCGGAAACTTCCTAAAACTTACTTAAAATATTTACAGGTTAAATTATTTACACGGTAGCTTACCAGTGTGAGCTGAGGTTTATAAATTGAACTGGTTTAAAGTTATTTACAATTTTAATTTTGTTGCACTCTGTATATATACATTTTTGTGTCCTGACTTTGTCTTAATTATCTCAATTAATACTTTGTATTTTAATTCAGTTGTAATTCATAAGCTTATTGTACTTGTCTTTCATTCATTGAGCTCAATGTACACCTTTAAACTGTTATGTTTATTAACATTCAATTTTACAGGACTATGAATGTAATTTATTTAATTAACACTGTTTGTAATTAATACTTATACTCCGAATATTTGTATGCTTGTCGTTGGAACTGAACAGCACTTTTATATTTGATTTTATTCTGTATTTGCATGAACTGCAGTAATATTACTTCCGTAATATAATTCTTTAATATTTATTTGTATAATTATACCTTCAATAATAAGTCTCTAAGACAGAAAATCATTTATTAAAACAGTAAAGAAAATTCTACAATGTTTGAATTAAAGTTTTGGTATGAACCAATTTGCAATAGCTAGCGGTTGTTATTCTTTAAATTACAGATACTAGACGGCGCTTTGGTATGCTTCGATGCTATTGATCATATAGATTTTTTTCTTAACGGTAAATGACCAAAATGGCGAAGGTTTACGGTGTGTTTACAGTGCTATTATTAATCATACAGTTTTCGCGTGTGTATTTTACGTTAGGTAATTAATATTTGGTGCTGGATTATATATCCTTAACTTAGGTCTATATAGGTGGTTTGAGGTGCGACACCATTCTTTGGATTATGTCAACACGGAGTAAGCGGTCACATTACCAGGAGGTCCGCTCTAGCTCGTTACGGATAGGAAAACATAATGTTTTTCAACAATACGGTCAGTGTTTGGATAAATAGTCCTTAGTCAAACAGTTTATAATTGTTACGTTCATTTTGAAACAAATATATGGTTACAACCTTCGTGGCCAAATACGTTAGATGTTGCAACAGAGCGTTCTTTCCCTCCAAACTTGAGAAAAATGCAGCCTGTATTTGCATACGATTGTTTTGTTTACTTTCAATTTTTAATTATGAAAAAGACTAAAATATTTCGGATTTCGCGAATTTAATTATATTGAAATTCACTCTATACAAAATTAGAAATAATACACCACGCGATACTTGGGGTGTATTATGTTCTAAACCCTCTCGAGGAGTAACTCGTCCAACTAAGGCGGTCAAATTGTCTCTGAATAATCAGGCTTCACGCGGTGGCTTTTATATAAAACGGTTATCGATGAATTCAAGGAGAAACAACTTTTTAGCTAAAAATCTAACTTAATTAATAATGTTGACAAATGATTAATACAGAATCGGATGTGCAATTTTATGCTCTTGAAACAGTAATAATTAATATCAATGGAACTGTTTCTGTTCGAAAGTACTTAACAAAAATAGTATTACAATCTAAACTACTAGGAATAACTTGATCAAAATTACATACAATATAGTGGACATAAATACGAATCAATTCTTAAATGATTAAACTACGTACTAATTGAAACAAAGTAATTAAATTAATTAATATAACGTGAAATTTTCCATAAATGACTAAAGCTACATACGGTTATCTAATCAGTATTGGAACACTCGTATTCTTTATACGCAAAGGTCAAATCCCTTGATCCACATAAATGACATTTTGTTCCCTTAGGTCAGGAATCGTGAACTCTTTAATTATTTTATACAAGAAACATTAAAGTATGCCTTATCTTAATTAAAATAACTACAGTGTTAATTACAAAGTAAAAATGAAATGAAACATATATACAGGATGTTCTGTTAGTATTGAGTTTACGGAATGTTTTTAAATAATTTAAATATGTACAATTAATGTGAATGGGTCCTAATTTAACATTAATCTTGTATTTTAAAATTACTCAACTAATTATGCAACAAAAGGCAAACAAGATGAAGAGTATAGGCACATTACAAGGCAGCGTGGGAGATGGAATGAAAATATGATGACCGACTATTGTTGGATATTATAGAGAGATACTAAAGATGCAGAAGAATTGACAAGGAAGTTGAAGAAGTGGGAGTTTGAAAATTAATGGCACAATGTGTACACTGAAATATAAATACTACAAAGTAGTCAGAAAATTTCGACAATGTTTACGAAAATTTTAAGTGTAACTGTAAAAATTCTTTTTTGTGTGAAACTGTATTTTAATACTAGTAGTATTTAAATTAATAATAGTCTTTAAATCATAATTTCTTATTTTGTGTAATAACCTGACGTAATAGATAAAAATGGAAGTCATTTGCAAAACCAATATTAAAAACTGATTTAAGAAAATCTATTTTCCAGCAATCATCTGACAAAAATTTTAAAGTGCAGGCTTGTGTAATCAATCTGAAATTGAAATTTAAAAAGACAAAATGGCGGATCCAATATGTAGAACTAGTATATTAAAAACTTGTATGAAAGGACTAAAAATTTGAAATCTGGTGTTTTTTAACATCGATGATCACGATTCTGAAATTGAAATTTCAAAAACAAAATGGCGGATCCAATATGGCGTGTTCATATATTAAAAAATTGTGCGAAGGGACTTTACAGAAACGTGTTGCATTTCTATAGAAACACGTAGGCACAGCTAAAAGTTTTACAATTTGACAGAGGAAGGTTTAATCTAAAAAATACTACCGTTACGATCTTCGCTTGAAGGAGTATACATAACTATTCTATTATAGTATCCTTTCGAAATATATCGTATTGTACACATCGAATTTTGAGCATTAAAAAACATATGTGACGCATATATAAATAATACCATAGCTTTTTATTGCACATACGAGTACCTTCAAGATCACAATCTATTTCGCACAATATAGTTTCAACGCTTAGTTTATGAAATATAAACCTTAGACTGAAGTGGTGAAATTTCGACTACCTGCGGCTGTCATAACTGTGCAATGCGAAGGTCAACTTTGAACTGACGTGGGAATTCAGAAATAATAGATGTGATCTTCAGCCTTGCAGTATAAGAGGAGTATAGTCCTCTTTGACAACCATATATTAGAAAATTGGAATTTTTTTTGTCTTTTGTCCACGTTTTTGGGAATGTGTCCCACTGTGCGATATAATAATTGATAATAATTTATGACCCTAGCGTTTTCCAGGTATGAGGGAACGGGTAGAAAGTTTAATAGTTGTGAAAGTGGACTTGTTTGAGGCAACAGGTCGAATTATCTTGTATGTACAATCTATCGTTATATTATGTTAACCGATTTCCATTTTTATCATTCGATTCGAAGATTTCTGACTGCTGCACAAAGGGCAATGATTAAACTAGTGCATAGAATAAGCAAATTAGAATATTCAGACGAAGAATATCGCATTTAGTGATTAATCCAGATTTTGGTTGTGGGAACAAGATGGTCGCGATCGTGTCTGGAGACGTCGAGATGAAAACCGTGAAATACAGTTTGATGGCAGGTGACATGCAGATTTACCTACTAATTATAGTTTAATAAGCAGTTGCTTACTGATTATCCTTGGATTTCATTTCAAGCACTTGGCCGCTATCTTTTTCCAACAGGAGAATGTTCGGGCTCTTGCAGAGAATTTATCTGTGCGGCTCGTACAGGAGTTTGAGATAGAAACGACACTATTCTATATTCTATATTCTATATTCTATATTCTATATTCTATATTCTATATTCTATATTCTATATTCTATATTCTATATTCTATATTCTATATTCTATA
>JAHWXV010626413.1:0-13889 GCA_024586415.1 Phrixothrix hirtus | reverse complement strand
TATATATATATATATATATATATATATATATATATATATATATTTAAGAGAATTAATAGTAAAACCTAATTGGAGAGGTACCAGTACCATTTTCATGTCAAAATTACAAACGCAATTCTTTAAATTTTGCAAATCCGTTATTAACAACATTTATCAATATTCAAAAATCTCAGTTCACGTTTTGTAAAACATAGGGGTTTTTTCTTAAATAAAATACATCAGCTTTCCCGTGAGAACATTCATTCTTCTAAGAATAAATGCTAACCACTGCTCCCCTTCCCCATGCAATTTCTAGGAGAAAACTTCTATTAAGAGGCAGTAGAGTCTTGAGCGTTATGAAAAAGAGTCTCGTTCTTCTGTGTGTGTGTTTGAGTCTAGAATAAGTTTGAGGAGATCATCGACGAGTTACCCTCTTATACGGTTATGTATTGGAGGCCGAATAACTGAGAATTTGATCTACTATCGCTAAAGGGGAATTTTTTTGGGGCCAGCGTCGATTACCTGTCCTTTTCGTTAGTGAATACTAGGATCCGACGAGGCAGTATGTAAGATACAAATATAATCAGCAAACAAAGACCTCACTTCTCCTTTGAAGTCGCAAACCGCGGAGACCTCAAGTAAGTGACATTCTTCGATTTTTCAATTCACTGAATTTCTCCGAGGAATCCGACAGCCACCCCCCTTTTGTTCACGTAATAACTTCCGCTGGAAAAACTTACTTCAATCCAGTAACGAATGAACAATTTTATTCATGTTTGTATCAAATTTAATTAATGAACAAAAATATAGTTAGCTGAAGTATTTAAATTAATTTAAGGCCACGACTAGACGGGGCCGGTTCTTGTTATCATTAATTTAGAATAAATTTAGGAATTAAAAAGGGGTCCCCTATATTGCACATTATTCTAGTTTTTAGGTAAACCAATGTTAAAATATTCTTTGATTGTCTGTACCATGTTTATTTTTTTGTGTCATAAGTGAAGTATTTAGTGCAGATATTTTTATTTTGTACACCTCCATGGACGTAGTAACTATAATTTTCTTACAGGAAACGTTAAAATAAATAAATAAAACATTTATAAATTGTAAGTCTAACTCGAACTGTATTAGAAGTACTTATCCAGTGGCTTACGCTAAATAATTAACTAGTAAGTATGCCATGGTAGAATTATAACCTTTCGGTTTGAAATAAGATCCTTTACCGTCTCATTTCTAAAGAAACCTAACCGCTAATATATTTAGGTAAGGTGGCGCCCAAAAATTACGACTTTTTACCGATTTTTGACACTTTCAAGCCGTTCCTGAATTTTAGCCTAATTAATTCTAAAGTAAACGTAAAAACCCCAATTTCTCCACTGCGGCGGCTGGAGCTGCTAGCTAATTGAGGGAAATCGGCATTTTTGACAACCTTTTGAGGCGCAAGGCGCGTTGCGTTCCGTTATAACCTATACACTAGAATAACTTTGGAGCAACCCTTATTTTTATAACGAACAAAATTTAGGAATCTCTTAAAAAAGTAAAACGTATACTTTAACACTAAAAATTTAGAAAAAAGTCATGATGTTACAATATTTGAAAACTAAAAAAGTAGCAAAGGGCAAGAAACGAGTTAAAATTAGAACAACAGCTTTTTATGGGCAGATTACACTACTCGCTGAGAGCACTATCCGCGCAGTATATAATGTATAAAGGCAATGGCCTCGTACTCAGTCCGTTGTGAGAGTAGTCGCGAGTCCAAGCAAGCTTTCGGTAATTAGTTCTAACTTGGAAGAATAGAGAAAGATCTAGGTAGTATGGGTTCCATTCGATAGTATAGATAATATAAATGGAACGTTATACTGTGATCGACAACGGTGCGCGTTGCTAGCAACAGCTGAAAACAATATGGTTAATATATCCCAAATAAAACAAAGGGGTTCCAATAACGAGACATAAAGATTTACTTAGAAACCTAGTTTGAGACACACACACACACACACACACACACACACACACACACACACACAGAGAGAGAGAGAGAGAGAGAGAGAGAGAGAGAGAGAGAGAGAGTTAATTAGTTTGACAATAATTTACGAATATAAACGTCTGGCATGATTATTTGCTAATACAATATCCAGTATACCTGTTTATCACTATAAAAGCCCAAAACGACTATTACTAGCCACAGGGAACTTTCCTGTCTGCAGAATCTGGATCTAGGTGACTATAGTATATCTCGCAATGAAGATTTAGCCGCCCTGACCGCAATTTGACTAATTTCCAGAACGAGAGCGCAAATCGTCAAGTTAATACGGTTTACTTCAATCGAGTCAATAACATTAGTATGCCCCGTAGCGTCTAGTCTAGAGGATTATCCTCTGAATTGGCCAAATCGCGAGGTTTTTTATAATATCTCTAGAATAATAGGTAGTTTTTGTCTTACACACCTCTGCTGAGGCCCACAAAGTGAAGTTATCAATTCAGTGATTTTCGATGCACACCTAGATATAGGTATATCTAGAAATAATTTCAGTATTTGTAACATAAAAGATGCGGTAAATCCTGCTTTACATTCCGGTAACCGGTAGTTTTAGTAACAAAACATAAAAGTATTACAGTTGTAAGCTACAAGTAGCCCACTTGTTTATTACACAAAGAATACTGTAACTGCTGATCTGCAATCAGATAAAGAATAGTAAGGTTACTAAAATTAACTGTTTGTTCCACTCGGCTGCTTTAGTCAGGATGATAATATTCATGTTATTTTAGATAAGCTAAAATCTCAAAATACCCGTTGCTTGTCTCTATGTTCGGTGATTCTGGTACACGTACATCTGTCATAGTGACAGCGGGCTTCCAATTATAAAGGAACAGTCTGACTTGAATAGCGTATGCAGCATTTTGCCAAGGAAATACAATAGGCAGAGTCCTTTCAGTATCACTAGTTATGAGGCGACAGCACCGTAGCACCTGGAAATAGACCAATATCACATCTATACTTCAGAAGGGTCGACAGTAGATACCAAGACAAATTCTGCTTAATTAGAAAGGCTAAATTAATATTAAATATAACAGAATTTTGGAATAACATACCTACTTCGTTTATGGAAGTGGTGTTTGGTAGGATTAGAAACTTAAAGCGAATAACTTCATAAGCAAACTTTGAGAGATATTTCAAAACTGACTTTTTTAAAAACATCCCCATAACTGTTACAAACCACCAAAAATCAAGGGAACATGACGCTTATTTAAATTAAATACACTGAAAATGCGATATTAAACAAAAATGTGGTTCTTCTAAAAACAACTGACAAAGTATTAAACTCAAGAAATCACAAGATCAAAAGCGCAGCCTAGACCAAACATTAAGCAAAAAAACTCTACTCAGTTATTAGACCACCGAAGCCTCCTTTCATTAACCACTAAAGTCAGGTTTATGAATACTATGTTTATCCTGCGTGTGGCATATAGCGAGGAAGTACGGATTAGGGGGACTCCATCCGCAATCGAAATCATTACGAAAACCCAAAACAATCTGTTTCGTCTGATCATATATTCAGATTTAAGAAGAAACCAGGAACTCTTCAACTTAGTGATGAGAGCTGCCGCTTGGAGCCAATCCATAAAGATGAATTTAGAATAACATTTACATACGTCAATCAGAAAGTTGGAAAATGACTTATATTAAAAAAATCAGGAAACCGACTTGGAAACCGGCTGGCCATGTTCATTTATATAGCCCAGGTAGCTAAGTCAAAAGAACCTTAACAATTGCTCTTTAATTACTTATATTCGTTCCTAGTGTATTTAGAAAATAACTGGACACACATGTTTCACGAAGCCGTCAAGTCCACTGTCTGTATCTGTAACGATTATCTAACTGACTTCTAAGATTCTTCATTATATGCATAGTAAGGTCTGCGATGATTTTCTTTCCTCTTTGGTAAACGATAAAAGGCATAGGTCGCCAAGTTTGGACTGCATGATGGATGCCGTATTGTGGCGCGACTTGTCACTCAATTATTTGGCTAGTTGTACATGAGGATGGAAAAAAGTCTTCGTGTCATCACCATGCATCCAAGCAAGAAGTTCAGGGGGCTGTCAGGCCCTGGCTAAGGAATCGGAGCGTGTACTTCTTTTGTGACAGTTTCATGAAACTTGATCACCGTTGGCAGAAGTATATCCAGTTAAATAGTGATAATTTTGAGAAACGAGTGTACTCAATTAAACAACAAATTGAAATAATCCTAGCCAATCAAACGTTATACTCATTTAGGAATTAGTTTCAATTTAGTTCGCGCATGTTGTTAAAGGGTCCTAATGAACTGATAGCCTTATAAAGTCAATCTTGAGTAGATCTATATATCTAGATAAACTGTTCTGATAATGTGTCAATGCTGTTCTCTAAGCTATATTCAAGCAACATGTAATTTAATTTAACATCTGTACAAATTTACCTGAGACCGAGGTTATGACTTTTTTTAAAAATTATTAAATACTGAACGTACAACAATTTTCAATATCCATAATTTTATACAGTGATATACCGCAAACTGATGGATCAGAAGTCGCCTCAGAGATAACGTAGGTTCATTGCTTCATGTAGGAAGGAATAATTATTTATTTTACGAGGAGTAGGCATTTGGAGAGTCTTATATTTTGTCTTCGTGAGTTCGTATACCATGCAACACCTTTTAATAAAAACTAAATAGTTAAATTAAACAAATTCTATTTTAAGCATAACGGACAAAATTTGATTTTATTTGTATGTCAATAATTTTCAATTTAATTAACTCTGTAGTTCTATAATCAGTGGTGCCTAAATATTATTTAGCAGTAACAATGTTATCAGTTACTTACTTAAGAAAGGTGTTGAAATTTTTAAAGTTGTGATATTTCTAAATTTTTTGTTCGTGTACTAAGTATTATTATTTAATGGAAATTTAATTTTGTCAAATATTGTGATGTGCCTACGCCAATGTACCGAGATTTCCTTTTTGTGTATAATTAATTTAGTAATTATGGGTATAAACGTGTTGCTTAAATAGGCGTAGCCACATTAATCGTATTTTCTTAAATAATTAAAATCGTTTCTTTCATTTAAAATAGCGAAACATCCTGTATATATTTTATTTAATTATTGTTTTCGTATTTTCCGAGTTATTAGCAAATGTTTTATATTTATTTTTAATTATCGTTACAGCAATTAATAATAGTATTTGAGGTATCTTAAGTTCTTTTGCGAATTATTTAATCTGACAGTTCAAGAGTTTTGATGTCAAACAACAATGTAGATCAAGGAATTTGAACTTTGTATGTAAATAACATGTTTTTTTGTAATACATAAGATAACCGCACTTTCGTTTTAGCTATTAGTGGAACTTTTATATTGTTTAGATCGTTTTAATCACTTTATAACAATTAACTTGTAACTTATTTATCTTATTATTAGTTCACAGTTATTTCCGCTACCAGATGTATAATTTTAATTTTTTCTATTTCATGCATTTCGACCTGTACAAAACGTTTATGTTAATTAGTAGTGAATTGAGGCAGTTCTTTTAAAACTTTTTATTACTGCTTCAAGTAAACTTAAATACGGTTTTAATAATAGTTAGTTGTAAATAATTTAATTAAGGGAAATAAGTTGGCGAAAAGCCGTTTCTCCTAGAAATTACCGATAACCATTTTATATAAATAGAGCGCGTTTTGCATCAAAATTCAGAGATCTTTCAACCCTTGTTCGGAGAGTATCTCGCCCGAGAATAAAGAGATATTTCAACCTTCGTTTTGAAAAAATCTCACCTGAGAATACCGAAAGTACTTTCAAACCTTCCTTTGAATTTGGCTGAAATACTCTAACCGAGAATTATAGGATATTGTTCAACCCATAAGCGAGTGGTGATTAAAGCCTACATAAATAATTGCACTAATTAATTTGTAATGTTCAGGTTACATTATATATTTGAAATTAAATACAGCGCGTTTAACACAGGCTGCATCCTTCCAGTTATTAAAAGGAACGGTGCACTCTGTAGTGGATTTCCAACGTTCATTTAATTTATAGGATCACAAAGGTTTTTACATGCATTTTGGGCAGTGAGTTTACATTAGTTCGTATAGTTGCATTAGGTCAGGAGCGAGAGTTGAGCAGCCGACAAGTGCGGTTGTGTTGTAGCTGTTCTTCCTGTTGTTAATAGTGTGCTGTACCTTAGTCCCCTTCTACGTATGCAGCGGTAGATCAGGTACAGTACATAGCTAAGTGCTTGTGCAAATAACGTCTTTTATCAACGTCAAAATGTGCGAAAACACGTCAGAACTACAAAAAATCTTAAACTCCGTCCTGGCTCGTTACAAAGTCAGAAATCAGCGGGAAGCGCTAAAGAAAACGAGATCATTCCCAGAAGGCATTATAGCGAAAATAGACGACATCAAATACAAACATAGAACGGACAGTGAGTAAATACATCGACCTTGTCCCGAAACCAACAGCTCTCATCGATAGTGACAAAAACAATACACAACAAACAATCTCGGAAGTCAGACTACTCCTGGACACCAAAATAGATTACTACTCAGAGGAGAAAGAAACCGGAACCTCACATAAACAAAAACAATTTCAACCCGTAGTAAACAAACGGCAGAGGACAATGAAAACGGCAGCCGCGGAACCTAGTGCGAAAATCAGCGTCGCGAACCGTTTCGAAGCGCTTGGCAGAACACAACAAAGTGAAGAGGTTCCAGCAAGAGAGGCCGCAGCACAACTCATAACTACGCGCGCAAAAATACAAAAAATGCCTCCCATTGCCGTGCGCTGCAAGAAACAATGGAAGTCCTAAATAAAAAGTTTAGTGACAGCAACTTTGTTATAAACAATGCGAAAAATATCTCGGACGGAGTATCAGTGCAAACAGGGAACATAGACAGCTTTAAGAACCTGATAAGGATACTGCAAGATGGGCAAGTTTCTTACCATACGTACAAACTAAACGGCGAAAAACCTCTATGTGTAGTGATCCGTGACATACCGGAAACTGTGCCCGAAGACGCAGTCCTTAAAGACTTAATAAACCAAAAAGTGCCGGCAATCACAGTACGCCGTATGTACAAGGGAGGCAGCGACAAAATTACCATGACCCTACTATACGCACTCGTTGATAAAACTAAAGAAAACGCCAAAAAAGTATTCAATTTAAAAACAGTGCTCTCCGAGAAGATCAAACACGGTAGTGCAGTGTAGACGCTGCCAACGATACGGTTACTCTCAGAGTAACTGCCATGCCCCCACAAAGTGTTTAAGGTGAAGAAATGGTCACCTCACGCACGAGTGTACAAAAAGTAAGGGACACGCCAGCGAAGTGCGCGAACTGTGGGAGCGATCACCACTCGAAATACCAGGGATACAGAGCGCACCCCAAGCACAGAATTCTGCCACCCCCTTCAACTGGAGGAAGAAAGGAAACTTATGCAAGCATTGTAGCCAATAGAACAAGCAAGGAATTAACGGACACATCCCCTGGAAGCATAGAACCAGCAACAAGCTTCAACTTAACAAATCTACTAGCCTGGCTACCGAGAATTGACTACCAAAAACTAATAGACATCACCAAATCAATTACCTAAAGAATAGCCAATTTGAATGACAAAAACGAAATTATCATAGCAATCCTTAGCGACGCCCCAGAACTGGCGCAGCTGTTTGCTACATAAAAAATAGGGGAAACTCAGTCAAACTCCAATAGCCTGAAATGAAAAGATCCACAAGTCAAACCTCCTTAAAAAGCAAACAAAAATCTCTACCAATACTGCAACTATGAGATAAGAGTTCCCATAAACTCGGTACTCCGGAGGTCAAAAAGTTCTACAGTTCTAAAGTACATGCATTTTAACTTTTGAATTCAATTAATAAACCGGGAAAAACACGATTCGATTGGCTAGGAATTGTTATGAAGACACTTACCTAGATGTTGCAAAGTATCTTGCTTCCTTTTGCTAAAATTGTAGAAACACCCACAGGCCCGTTCTTTCGCGTCACGGTTGACTTAGCCCCAAGGATCACGTCGATCCTGAACTATTAAATAAACCCATGTCAAGTAAACGCCAGCATCGTAATCGAAATTATTGATCGTAAATAATAATAGTGCATTCTCACGCCATCTACAGTTATAATTATAGGAAGAACGGCTAGTTAACTAACTTCACATGGTTCTAAATTAAGATAGAATTCAAACTTTGTAAGAGTATTATTTTGTTTTATTAAATAAATAACTTTCCAGTAGTAAGTGTTATTTCTAAGTATGAAATTACAACAAAATTAATAAATAGTCAGGTTACAAAAGTAACATAGTAATTGTGTACAAGTAACTTCACAATAAGAGAGTATTGTTTAAGACAAAATATAGTTGAAATAATAACCACGCAATTAATCATAGTAAAATAATTACAAATCGTTCACATTAAATAAAGTGCAATTCAAATACCACAGAATTAATAAAAATAACATTTTTAAAGGTGTACACCTAAACCTAAAAATAAGCAAGCTAAATGAAAATTGATGTTAACTTTAACTAAATAAAATTAGTGGTATTAGTCAAATAAATTGCATCAAAAGTTAAACTTGAATGTATATACAGTATGTACAAAATTAAAGAGTTGGTAAACTCTGATTTACACTTGAGAGTATTTTTGTAAATAATTTTATTGTGTATATAAATAACATAAGTTTCAGATAGTTTCCGAGTATCTATCTATCAAACAGTCCTGGCCCATTCTCCGACTTTAGAGCTAAACCCGCGGCATAACCATTTTTTGAGGATAACCTCGAGTTTGTCCGTTACGTAATTTGTCAATCGAGCACAATATGGCAGTTAAAAATTTGTTTCAAAGCATGGTTACTTTAATAATGCTTTTACCGGATCCTTACAGTTTGATAATGATCGAATTTGTTATTTCATTAGACAAAATTTGTATTTTAATGATTTCGGATTCTTCACAGATTCACGCAACACATTTCTTGTATATTATTTAATTTATTGTGTATCTGAATTGTTTTTATTACAGCAATGGCGATTTTTAATTTAAATTTCCATATCGTACTTTCAGCAAAGGGTTTATTAATTATAAACAGGTTTGTATTTACTGAGATTGCGTAACACTTATCTGCATCATTTTGGTAATAGATCTCCTTTATCTATTATCAGTAAATATACAATACTAAAAACTGGCGGGAATTTTACCGATTTTGAAACATTTGACTACCGCAGTGGAGCAATATCCTTCCACGACCATAAACGTTTGCATATTATTAAATTTGAATGATCTTGAAGTTTGTTATAAAGACAAATATCTGCATCTACTTTACTGGACCCTTCGAGCTTTCCAAGACGCTGCTTAAGACTAAGCTTAAAGCTTAATTTATCCATTACAATGATACTAAGAATGGTGTGTACGAACTATAAGTATACAAAGAAACGCAATAGTAGCCAGCACATTAGTAAACTTACAAAACTGTAAGAATAATGATAGAAGCGTGTGTATCATAGAAAGAACATTAAAATAATCTTGCGATAAAATACAAAAGGGGGGTTTTAGTCTGGTAATAACGATTATGGGACGATAATGAAATCAGTTTCAATAAACTGTTTGCTGAAACTCGCAGAATTTTATCCAACCTTTTTTTGTAACACTATAAAGCTTTCAGTTTTTGCAAATAAAAATATGTAATAAACGTAAGAAATTTAATTTAAGACATTCAAGGTAGGTATAACGGTAGCATAATAGGATTAAATCTTGCATCGTCGACATACAAATTTAGACTATATTAAACCTTGTAGGAAAGTCTTAAAATTTAAAAATATCGTAGATGCAACATCGTGAATATTTTGTTTATTTTAATTTCACAATTCAAGATAAAATATTTATTTTTTGATGGTTGTTTTATGATTACAATTTTGTACTGCGAAAACTGAAGCGCGAAGTAGTTACAAAATGACAGCTTTTTACTACATTAATTAAAAACCGCCTATACAAATGTCAGAAAATATTTGAACGCTCTTGAAGAATACGTTTATCCAAGAAAGAAATGTTCAGGTATTTGATTGAAAGGCATAGATATGGATGTTACAAATAAGGCTCTACAACAAAACATCGGTTTAGAAAGCGTTAGAGGATTATGTTATTGAAATTTTAACGCTTACCTACAGCATAAAGTTGACTTAAATCATTTAAATTTTACAGGGTTTTAAACAATTACAGAGACTTACATAAACAGAAAAGGTAAAGTGTAATAATAAAATACATAAAATGAAATTACTGTATCGATAAAATGCATTTAAATGACATATTCAACGAGACAGACACGAAAAATGCGGGGGCTATAAGCCTTGGACAACTCAGTGGGCCTCGTCTCCAGCAACACCTACGATTAGCTTACAGCTTGTAAAGCTTAATAATTAGTAAAATTATAATAAAACAGTTTAAATGACTTACAACACGCAAAGCATGCTCGAGTACTGCCAAATTCAATTTAATAACCAGTCGGTAATTCGTCTTACAATTCATTCATAAAACAAAAGGGGGAATTAATTTCGTACACAAATTACAATTGCTTAACCTTCAAAGCCTATTCATTTTATCGTTTTAGATGTTTAGCTCAGGGGTCACCAACCTTTGACACTACTATCACAAATCAATAAGCATGAAAACAAAATGCAAGATTTGCAAGAAAAGCGTAACTTGAGTAATCTACAAGATCACTTAAATATTATAATTTTTTGGATAGAGCCAAAAGTTTCATTTTTGGACTTATTTTAATGCGGTTTATTTTAAATGGATTCAAGTTTCATACGGTAGGATGCATGTAACTAACGTATAAGTTTTATGTGTTTTACCTAAAAGTTAATGGATGACGAAACCCTTTTCACAGACCCATCACTAGTTAAAATTTAACTAATTTCATTGTGGTCAGCAAAACGAAACATTAGTAGGATATTTTGGTCTATATCTATGCATCCACCTGATATTTTATTAATATAAAAGGGAGAGCACTATACAGGGTTGTTTTGAAATAGTTGTTGAACGAAAATGGGTAACTCTACGTATTAGAAGAGATACATTTTTGAAATTATTAAATCCCATTAAGCCCTTTTTTGAAAATTTTACAAATGAAAACATTATAGGAACTGCTAGCATTGGTCGCTTAATTAATCTGTAAGATATTCAAGAAAACCAACATAACAAATTAAAATAACATCGAATTTCACTCTGTTTATTTACTAATAAATGGGTGCTTAACCTGAAGGTCATTTAATTTTTATTTATTAGCGCGACACGTAACTTTGATATTGAATTTCAGCAACCAATTTCTGCCTAACACTTGACCTTAGAATTCTTATGGCCCATTTTATCTTTTGTTAATAGCTGGTAGGTTAAACATACGGAATTTTCTTATTTAAAAGAGAATTAAAATTAAATTTCATTGTGATTTAATATTATTTTGTATTGGCGTGAAAAACACGTTAACATGCCGTATATAACCTATTACCATGTACAAATGTGTAATACTTTTTGAATTTATAAACACTAAGAATTCTTTAAAAATAGCTGCACTAATTTAGAAAATGTCAGGTTTTGCTGGCGTTCCACGCCTAGTAAACAAATTTTTTTTTCAAATTTGCCGCCGTGTGTTCCCTAGTAACGGTGTGGTTGGCTGGACGATGAAAAAGAAAGTAAATAAATAAGTAAGTAAAGAAATTTTCTTTGGTTGTTCTGTCGGATAAAATGCGAGAGACGAGTTTTCCTATACCCTCCGTGGCGATTGAGAAACAAGTATAGTTTCTCGGTCGGATAAAGCACGTGAGACGAGCTTTTCTACTTACTCTCCGTGATGTTTGGAAAATTATGTACTAAAAATTATGTTGACAGTTTAAGATGATTGCCACTCTGATGGATCTCGACAGGTATAATTGGTGTTAACGCGTCGTGAGACCCAAGCGTGTTGGCAGTTAAAAATATGCGTAGGGCGTACATGTAAGGATCGGTAGTGTGAATGATTTCTTTGTTTTGGAGTGTCCGAGTGGTGTGTGTAAGGTTTCCGCCGTGTAGTGTCGGAACACCTGGCCGGAGAGACTAATTGGTGTATCTCCGAGAATTTACCTACCTTTTCCACCCCGGTTGCAGCTTCTTTGGTGCAGGAATCTAGAAACAAAATCACGACTGACGATTTTGGTTGTATGAAGTGACAACTAAGACTAAGGTACCCCTTTTTTTATCACATTGTTCTTTTGCTTCCCTATTATTTGCCTACAAATGGCGTTATTATAATGTCAACATATATCGGCGAGAATCCAAATTAATTGATAGTCCCGGCTGCCAACTATTGTAGAGGCCAGCGTAAACTTTCCGTTGCGAGGGGAGCCGATTAAAACATAATTCCTGTCCAGTTTATGGACGCACCTGCATTGATTGTAACTGATATATTTAAACATTAATTATAGTTATAGTAGATTGATTAGTTTTCCATGTCCCTGTCCCTTGTCCCTCTTGCATTAGGCCACATTCAAGAGCCAGGGAAATTATCTGTAAACATTTATACCCAGCTGTGTTGTGTATATTATATAAGTCATTTTCTTTAGGAATAGATAAATAGTGCTGACCAACTATACTTTTATTTCGAACCTAGAATAAGTGAACACCTATTACCATGTATTTCAGGGGATATGTGTTAGTTCTGATACCCCCTTTAGCCACGATCTTAACTTATAGCATTAATTGGGGCCCTAATAAGCGACAACCCCGGTACAACCCTGCTGTATGCCACGGAACTGTTTTTCCCTGTTCCGAGGAACAGATCTATTCAGTGTTCGGCCTACCAGGAGCAGTGACGCCCCCTTCTATATTTCAAATCTTTGTACGCTTTTTCGAGCGTATCCCTAGAGCGCGGACGTGCTGGTGAAATTCTACAGGGACTCTTCCTCCTCTGAGGAGCTAGAGGGTCATCAGCATCGTTGTAGAGCGTAACGCTAAACACACCTATGACAAATATTAATTATTTTTTGCTACCGCTACTATTTTCTTGTTGTGAAAGCGTACGTACACAAACAACACAAACTGTTCAATAGTTTAAGAAAGTGCATAACCACTAAGAAAATCTGAAAGTTTTTATTACCGATCAAGAGAAAATCTAGCTTTATTTTTTAATAACGCTTTTAATTCAGAAATAATGAAAAGCAAATCAATTCTATGAAATAAGACGCATTTTCTCTTGCAAGCGGCAATAGTTTTAATAACGAAGATTTTTTCATTTTTTGTTAAATTTTATTTCCACAAAAACAGTCAAATTTAACTTAACAACAGAATGTTTACCAATACATGACGATGACCGACTACATTGAACTAGAATGCCCTGTAACATGAATAAGACTGGAATAAACGTAAGTGATTTTCTTACAAACTGAGATGAAACTTCTGACTATAAATATTGTAAATCAGACGTTCTTAAAAAGTTTTACAAGAATTTTCTAAATTCGATTGTGCCTAAATTAAAACTGTTTAATTCTTTTTTATTATTTTTTTTTGAGTATACGGGACCTAAAGAATACATGGTTAAAATTACTGAAACTATTTCAAAGCAACCCTGTATATAAACTATTTCGATTAATACTGCCACATGTTATGTCGTTACCGTATGAAATCTGCCATAAAACCTCAATTATTCCGGCTACCATGTATCCGTTACACGAATTATCCGTTTCGTATTACTATTTCAGTTATCATGTACCGATCAACTGTGCTAAAAGTTATTTCGGAAGACTGCCACGTAGCAATTTGAATGAGTGTATTTATTAGAAACGTGACAAAAAAATCTTCGACCGTCTAGCTCTAAAGTTATCGGCAGAGTAGGGGTAGGTCTG
>JAHWXV010626331.1:0-13160 GCA_024586415.1 Phrixothrix hirtus | reverse complement strand
TTTCTGACTAAAATATGTTCAGTTCTATGTCAGTTACTTCCAGTTGTACCGGAAGTAAGAATCAACTTTCTGAATCCTTATAAAACGTTATATTTCTTATTACGGAAATAAATTTCTTATAAAAATGTAAGTTCAATTTACTAAAACAAGCTTACACCTGGTAGGAGCCGTTTTTGAGATATATGCAAAGATTGTGAAAAATACTGGCAGATGTAAAAGGCGAGGAAGGTACATTTTTTGAAAAGCTGCTGAAGTCAAGCTTTTCCTTCTTTGGACATTGAATAAGGAATGGTCATCGTACATTAATAAATCTTCTCAAAAAGGAAGGCGTTGTCCGCTACTTCATTTGGCAGCTACACACAATTATAATAAATTGGTTTATTACGTAATTTAGTTACATAAACTTTGTTTGATTTTAGAATTGAAGTAGACAAACTAGTTCGAAATGTATTGATCTTTATCAACCAGTTTAGGGTTAACACCCTCCTGAATAATGGATTCTAACATTTACTATCCTTGTGCGATCCCACCAATGTTATTTAATTAACGACTTTATTATATTCCACCAAATAAGAACAAAGCTTTAGGATCTGTGCATTTATTGAAAATTCAAACAAATAAAATTTTAAATCAACAATATTCGCATTTAAAACTTAAAGTACGCCAAACTTAAAGAACACATTTAATGCGCACAGGCCCTTCGATGGTTTCTCTCTGCAAACTAATGACAGGTAGCAAACAAGAATGTACTGCAGTTTTAATAAAGTGCATCAAAGAAAGAACATCTGGTCCTTTAAAAGTATTTATTCAAAATTAGAACAGAATTCTAAAACTTAAAATAACTAACATGAAGCTCATTTGCTTTTATTTGTTCATTGAACGTTTAAGATGATTTCATAGGTACACTTACTGTTTAAAATTTCGTATGTATTTTCTTCAATTTGAAATTCCTGGCCTTCCATCTGACTATTCAAATTCCAGGTTATCTACTTTTAAAAGGATTTACGCTCCCTTTAAGTATCCAGGTTAAATTTGCGGTCTTCTCTTAAGTTACGCCTATGACAATTGGACGTTATTCTCCTGCTTACCTTAGGAAAATCTAATTTACGTTAATATGTATACTTCAGGGCTTAATAATGCCACAATCCACACATACGTGACACAAAGTAAGATCATCTACATTTATAACTTTAACGGATCTTAAAACTTGATTTCGCTTGATTAATTCTCCAGCAATACTCGCAAGTACAATAAGAGGTAAGATAATGCGAAATTGCGTCCTAATATCTTTTATTAACATTCGGTCATCCCACTCCCGTGTTTTGTTTCTAAACGGCTGATTCCAAATTTCAAAATTCTTAATTTAATGTTAGAAACAGCGAGCGTTAAATTTCTTTTCAAATTGTGTTTTTTTCTTTTACACTTTGCCGCTTAAATCCCTGTTACTCTTTATAGACGTCGGCAAATAGTGCTTCCCTTTGTGGCGTCTCTACTCAAAGAGATTTTATGTAAAATGAACATTGCATAATTCCATGTTACATGCCAGTGTTTTGAAGTTTTATTTTTGACACACATTTTAAAACTCACTCGCGATTTGTTTATTACGGGCACTTTGAAGCTTGTAAACTTATGAATTTTTATAATCTGTGAAACAGTTTAAAACCTAATATTACTCGTTATTTTATATTACAACAAAATTATTTCGAAATTTAAGTTAAATGATAGTTTATTTAAATTTTTAATATTAGAACAACGTAATTGTTTGCTTATTAATTATTGTACCTAACAATATACATATAAATACCAGAAAACAGCGTTTTTTCGATTTTTACAAATAGAACCCCTATTTTTTATGTTTCTGTCAGATTCTAAATCTAAAAATAATGAGAGTTTGATTAAACTTTTTTATATCTATAGTAAGCAGTTTTTGAGTTATTTGGGAAAGTTTAGTATTTTATTGATGCCTATTATGTGATATTAATTTTCTAGCAAATAGCTTTGGGAAACAAGCGAAACGCGTATATAGCATTTGTTTAAATCTAGAAATTGTTCTTAGTTATCGCAACTAGCAATTTGGTAGTATATATTTAATTCGTTTAAGCTAAAAAATGGAAGATAATAATAACCGGCACTTAAATACTGATATTTTGAATTTATTTTACATACATGGCGAATACCGTAAAATTATAAGCAGAGCACGCCGTATTTTTAATGAAAGATATCCTCATTTGCCACCTATTACCGGAAAATATTTAGAAAGTATCAAACAAATGTTTTAATTTTGGGAGCGTTAAAGGGCTGAGGACAATTATAAATCCAATCACTGTGCACACAAATACCGAGATTAATACACCAGCTTATTTGTACCCATTGGCAATGTAGAATGTGAAATGCAAGTTTCTCGTGCATCTGTTCAACGTATAGTTAAGAAACACAATATGCATAATTCTAAATTTGTTAAAGTGTATGCTACCAGCCCCGAAGATTTTATGCAGAAGATAGATTTGTGCACATCTATTTTAAATCATGTTGGAGAAGATGTTGATTTTTTGCCTAAGGTAATTTGAACCGATGAAGCCAAGTTCTTTAAAGAAGGCGTAATTAATTGTTGGAACTGTCAAATTTGGAGAAGAGAAAATCAACATTTTACTAGAGAGAGGATTTCAACATAAGTTCAGTTTCAATGTATATGCCCTTCTAATGGATAAGGGTGTGCGTTTTTTAGTGTACGATAGCAATTTAAATTCTAACCGCTATTTGGCAATTTTGAGAATAATTGTGGTGAATTTTATGGAAGATCTTCCACTCAATGAGTACAGAAGTTGTTGGTACCAATGGATTGAGCGCCGGCTTACAGTTTGGGCGATGCAGATGAACAGTTGAATCAAATGTTTGAAGAGAGAGATGAGGCATGGGGGTCAACTGAATTGGTCTCCCAGAGCACGAGATCTCAATCTTTTGGATTTTTACCTGTGGGGTAAAATTAAAAGCGTTACTTACCAAACTCCGGTTAATAATGAAGAGGAGCTGCTGAATCATGTAACTGCTGCATTTCAAAATCTCAGTGGGGAGGAAATTAAACGGGCTACAATAGCTTCAGTGATGAATAGAGTTCGAAGGTGTTTGGGGGAAAATGGTGGGAACTTGGAATTATTTTAGTTTATCTATTACTCTTCTTTATTGTGTAACTTGTCAAAGTCTTTTTATTTTATTCTTATTTACGTATTTATGTATTTATTTATTTACTATTCTTTGGAGCTCTGATACTCCCAAAAATCTAAAACTTTTGTTTGATGCCTTATAAATATTTTCTCTGGCATAGTTGGTAAATGAGGATACCTTCCACTAAAAATACGGCATGTTCTACTTATAATTACATCATATTCGCTATGTATTTAAAATAAATACAAAATATTACTATTTGAATATCGGTTATTACTACCTTCCACTTTTTATCTTAAACGAATGAAATATGTACTACCAAATTACTAGTTGTTATAAATAAGCACAATTTTTAAATCTAAACAAATATAATATACGTGTTCGGCTTATTTTCCAAGATTACTTGCTAAAAAAGTATATCATAATAATCGTTAATTAAATAGTAGGCAAATAAATCAAAAACTACTTACTGTAGTTATATAAAAGGTTAAGCAAGCTCATCTTATTTTTAGATGTAGAATTTGGAAAAAACATAAAAAATAGGGGATGTATTTGAAAAAATCGAAAAAACGTAGTTTTCTCGTGTTCATATGTATACCTGTCTTATGAGCACTCTACAGAAGATTTGTTAATATACGATCATGCGATAGATACTATTATCATTCCTTATCCAAGGTTCAAAAAGAAGAAACTTGCCTTCGGCCAGCTTTTCAAAGAATGCACTTTCCTAGCCTTTTACATGCATCAATTTTTCACTAATGTTGCAAATACCTCAAAAACGGCTGCTTTCAGGTTAAGGCCGTTTTGAGTAAGCTGAACTTAAAATTTGATAAGAAATCTGTTTTTGTAATAAGAAATATAACGTTTCATAAGAATTAAGATAGGGGATGCTTACTTCCGATACAATCGAAGATAACACAAAATTGAAAATTATTAATCTTATTATTATTAAGATATTTTTTATCGGCACTAAATTAAACCACTTTAATAATACTGTATCTGTATTTCGCAAGTATTTGTTCGTATTGGCCGGACTAAATTTCAATATAAGACAGTTGTATACAAACTAAGGCAACTAAAAGTAGCATTACAACAGTATAAATAAAACATCTACCATGCTCGTTAAAAATAATTGGAAAATTCTAACTACAATTATTGAACAAAAGAATACTGTCACTACCAGGAGGGTTAGTATCGATTTTAAACTTCATCACTACAAATTTTTCTACTGTAAAATATTTTCAAAAATAATCTTTCCCTATAATTAGCCCAAAATTTTAAAATTTCGACAATACTAAATTTGATTTTATTATCAGAATCATTTGAATCAGTTCCAAGTGCATACCTTTTCTGATTTAAATCTACAATCCCTTCTATGTACAATAATCTTGTTTTTGACCAATTAGAAATCTGCTCGGCATAACTGGGTTCACAACTTGTGGTGTATGAAAATGCTTAATGAAAAGAAATTAGAAATGAGCAAAATATTATCATAAATCATGTATGATGTACCTTTAATTTCACCTGTTACTTAGACATTAACTTTATTTCAAATTAACAAATTGTGCAAACGCGACAAACTTATATGAAAGTTTGCGAGAATAGAATCGTTCAGTTATACAGGGAGGTTCAAAAGTAATGTTTCATAGAGCAAACATAGATTCTTGACATAAAAGTATTACGTTTTACCCAAACTTACCTTAGTCAAAAATGGTTAATTAAAAACACACAAGCTGTTAAAGTTTGAACCTTTATTTTCATTTTCTGCAGAAATTTCAATTTTTGTCTGATTTGAACAAAACGTGGCAAATAAATAGACAAATGTCACAGTAAGTTGTTGTCGAACAATGACGATTGTCACTTGTTATTTTGACAGCTATGTAGATTATACAAAAACCTCCTCCCGTATAATTTGCATTTACAAAGAAGAGCATTGCGAGATGCATCCAACCCATTTGAATTGCTAAATGCCGTGTTCTTTAAATTATTCTGTTTAGACAAGGATGCTGCTCGGTACCTTATTGATGAAGTATCGCCCGTCTTATCAATGCTGACAAACAGTGGAATTCCAAGCTATCAAAAAGTTTCATGTGTCTTACATTTTTATGGTCGTGGAAGTTACCAGACAGATACTGAAACCGGAGTTCCGTTTGGTTTAAGTCAGTCTTCTGTTAGCCGAAGTATGTATACCGTTAGATATGCAATTAATGACGTCCTAATAAACACATAGATAAAATTTGTAAGTCTAAGGCAGTTTCGAATAAAGTATAATTTCCCAGGAACAATAGGAGTAATAGATGAAACGTATGTTGCTATTATTGCTCCACCTGCTGAGCATGAAATCTATCCTGCTGCACCATATTATAATAGGAAAGGGTACTATACCATAAATGTTCAAATAATTGCATCCTGCAACTTAAATATTATTAACATGAGTGCTAGATTTCCCGTGTCAACACATGACTCGGCAATATGAGCAACATCAAGCATAAATCGACATTTAAGAAATTTATATTTTAATAATATATCAAATATCCATTTAATAGGGGATGAATGGTATCCATTAACACCTTGGTTAATTTACATTTTATTCGACGTCGATTGACTCTTGCACGTATTAATCGATTTTAAAATCATGGTTTCGATGTTTATTAAAACACATAATACATAATAGCTTTTTAGGTCAAGGTGCAGAAAAACGAAATGAAATAACATACCAATTTTATTTGTAAGAATTTGTATGTAATTTTAAATAATAGTATTATAAATTATAATACTTGTATTACTTTCACTTAAAAGATTCCTTATTTGCAAGAAAACGCAAACTTCTTGCAATGGCCATTAAATCTCTGGCAATATTATTATTGCTTTCGGCAAGTAGTCCTAAATAATTTTGATTTGGTACATGTTGCGTTACTCGTCTTAGTTTTCTTGGATTTTTCGGTACACCTTTCACTTCACTTTGAGCTTCTACATATACCTTTCACATGGTTCTGTAGATTCCTTTGTACCTACTTCTTCAGATACAGTGTTACCATCTACTTCTGCAGATGTCGTTGGTTTTGCTAGGTTACCACAGTCACAATAACTTCAGTGTTCCAAAGAACCAATTCCTGGACTATCTACGCCTTCAATGGACAGCTTTGAGATTAATCCCAGAATTCTCCCTTCAATACCAATTAAAGGTTTTTCGTTAACAAGTTCACCTCCAGTACCTTAATGTCAAATATTATAGTCCTAGCCCTTCGTCGCACATTGGTTTTTAAGTCTCCGACTGCCTGCATATAAACACATATTGGAATAAATGTTCAGTTCTAATCACGGAATAGGTACATTAATTTAAAACAATTATAATACTTTGCAATTTCAAAAATCAACACGCAACTGTAATCAGCTGTAGTTACGAAAATATTTTGCGTTAATTTTTATAATTTATTATACAAATCTACCTATTTCCATTGCTTCACAGTTTTTGCTGCACCTTCAACGCTATTTAATTTGATTTTCAATTCCTGCCCCTTTTTTTCGACAGTTTTTATGTTGCTTGCGGATACAATCATATCTTTGTTATCTTCAAGATAGGTAACGAGTAATTGGATTTGTCTTTTAGACGCCCTATTTCCTTTCATTTTGTCATCTGTCATTTTATTATATCCAAATGTATAAATACACAATTAAATAAGTAATCCGGACTCATTTAACATAACCTCAAACCTCGGAAACTGTCGGAAAGGCGCACTCATAATAAAAAAGTGCCTAAGTTTAATGCTAATATTGCCAACTTCACGCTACATGTTAACAAGCCTGTTATAATTTTGAGTATTAACAACAGGTTAAAATTTGTCACTACAGTATAGCATTCGTTGTTAAAATTTTTAACGCACTGTTAAAATACAATTTCTTAACAGTTTAAAGAATAATTTGGTGAAGAATAGAGTGTAGCTCTGGACAAACCTATATTATGGAACAATGCTCTACAAACTTATGCATTGGATATAAAAAGTAGAACGAGAACAATGTTATAATTTAATATATCCTTACAGAATCGACCCCATTAAGTCCTATATGTATAATGAAAACATATAAACTAAACAAGATGTTAAGGGTGGGATTCCATAGGAACATAAAAATTTGCAAAACTACCATGTGGTGATTAATAGCTATAGCGTAAGGTTAACACAGATGGTTTAAATAAATAATTTTACTTTTAAAAGTGTTAATATTGAGTTTATTTATTTGTAAATGAGAGTCTTTAAAACTTACTTGAAATTGGAGAAATGTATTGCTATAGATTAATTTAAAACAATTAATATTATCCTTGAAATGATTAGCATTGTCATAAAACTCATGATATTCCATTTGTATTTGTCTTCATTCTTTGTTCCTGTCATCCCATTTTGCCAAAAATGTACTGATAATTACTGAGAATTAATTACCTTTTAAACATATTTATACCACAAAATGCTTATTAAGAACAGTTTTATGGAACATATCTGCTGTAATACTTTAGAAATCAACCTTTTGTTTGGTGTAAGAATATTGATATTTGATAGGCTGTAAAACTATGTATAAAAACATGTCGGAATCCCAACCTTAAGTAATATATTTAAGCTATGCGAAAATATTCCAAAAGGTATAAAAAAACCTTTAATTTGAAGGATAGAGCTCCACTTCTAACATTTTGCATTTGAGTTACAAATACGAGAATGAATGAAATGTAATCTCGATTTCAGTTTTGCTACAGGTTATTAAAGTCCAGTCTTCAATTGGCGAAATTTTTTAGGAGATGAACGCGTGCCAAACTTGTCACCTACTATACCCGTCCAATTGTAGCAATTATATTCTAGGACACTACTGGGTCAATTTAAATGAAATACGCTTTTCGGAAAAGCTAACCTGGTTGTACGAGTGAAAAACGAAGTCTGTTAGACAAGGGCGCTGTTCCTTTGTATGACAATTAACAAACAATACATTGACTAAATGGGAATGAAAGGTACTGATCCATATATTTCAGAATTAGTATCAGATTTTGGGTCACTGGAAACATTTGTGAAAATAAACGATTGTATCCCAATGAGGAAGTGACGAAACGTTAGTTATGTGCCAACCACATAAAGTCTTTCCGATGGGAATACAGAAACTGCACTGGAGAGGCGGTAATTATTTTAAATTTGGACCACCCTCGTACATGATTACGTACGAAGCAACCTCAGTTTACAACAATATAACACATAGTTTTCAAATTTAAGCAATCTATCAGTTAAAACGTTAAACTGATACCGATTTTCAATCACTCTGCATTTATCTTACGCTTTAATTATTTTAAATGCACTAACAAACTATTAGCAGACATTTTTTGAAACTTTCTAAAACATTAACTTTTATCTACTAATAAAATAAATGTATTCATTGCAGATAAAGGAAGAAATGGAGCAACCACTGTAGATGTTGAAGAAGTAGTATTATTATCTTTTAAAGTAGTAGTCCTCATAATACTAACCTAAATATATACAAAAAGAGCCTTCGATTCTGGATCATACCTTCTCCTTCTCTCTTCCCACTACGTAATACATAAAATTTACTAAACTTTTTAGAGTAACATCGCCTTCTATAAGTAGTAAAACCTCATATTGTAACATCAGCGAAAATTTCTTGCCGTGCTCCAAAAGCTTTAATATGCAATCAAGCATCTAATGATAGAAGTGCTTTAAGTTTATTAGGCGCAACGTGGATCCTGCATTTAAGTTCCGAGATGAAGCTAGTTTTACTGTATTTGGTGTCCCTCACTTGATGAAGAGTTTAGAGAATAGTTTGGTGAAGAATAGATTGTAGCTCTGGACAAACCTATATTATGGAACAATGTTCTACAAACTTATGTATTGGATATAAAAAGTAGAACGACAACAATGACAAAAATCACTTCAATAGGTATATTTCACAATATTTTCTAAAAAAATTTTTGTAAAATTTACTACTCAAATATTTTCGCATGCGGTGGTGGCCTCCGCAGTAGAAATGTCTGCACAACCACACTACCTAGAAAGTAGCACAGCAATAAACACATCAAAATTTAATGAAAAAGTAAATGACATCTTCGATTCCTTAAATAGTAGTCTACTTCATGACCACAACGTCACTATCGACTGTTAATGTTTGCAGTGAAGTTAACTTTCATAGTGTCCTCATTATTCAACAATATTTATATTTTTGAGAACGGAAAAGAAGGAAGAAATATATATTGCTTAGATAGATTTTGCTGAACTTTACAGTAAATATCTCTATTGTGGAGTGAATCAAAGTACGAATGGATTACCTATTAACAGTTGTCTAAAACAAGATTGTTAGAAAAATTTCTTTTCTGTTGTCAGAAACCGAGTCGGTTATAACCCAACACCAACGGTGGACAGTTTCACGTTGCTTTGAAACATAATATGAATATTCCACTACAATTAGCCACAGAATCAGGGAATTGTGAAATTGACACTGCTGGTTTCCTTGATTTTAATACGCTGGGTAACATTAAAAATAATGCTGAAGGTCAAGGAAACGCGAATGGTAATAAAGAAAATGAAACGAATGAAACGACATTGGAATGTTATTATAATAAGTATGTAGCGAGCTATATGATTTTTAAATTATTAAAGTTTACAGGATGGAAATTTGTAATAAAGTACTAATAATACATGGAGACCTATCGATCTAAAACTGCGAATTATTTTTATTAAACAAACACTATTCGGGTTTCGCAGTTATATAATGCTTAAAAGAACAACCAAAACTTCTTCTAATATTATTACGTTTTTAATGAATCAATTCAATCGTATTTTAACAAATACAAGTGTAAGCCAAATTTTTTCCACAAATTCAAAAGAAATTTGTTAAAATTTAACAATTATCCATTCCTCAAAAGCCACAAGTAACAAACATTAAAGTTATTTATACAAATGAAAGTTTTTCGTAATTTAAAAAGTGAATTCGGAAACTATAGTCAAAACAATAAATATAAAGATATGCCAAACCAGACATAGGTATGTATGGATTTTCACATAAAATATATTGGAATATAAAAACGGAACAGAAATATCACGGAATAATTGATAAAGTTTAAATCGTTCCTCAATTCTGAAGTTTTTTGGCACATCGTTTTAAATTTCATAAACAAATCAACAACTAAATCATTTGTATAGATTTAGAGACGAATGAAGTTGCTGTATTGTACATGTTTGTACTCTAATCCTTTAAAAGCATAACAAAATCTTTAAAATACGTTTTATCTTAAAGTAAAGATTTATAATTTGGTCTACTGTAATATGTCTCAATTGCTAACAGATGTTAGATGCAACGTTCTTGCAATAATTTGGAACTAATTCTTGCTTTTGCATTTTTAAACACAAGCATGTGGTGGTAACACGATGTTAACACAGAAGTGGGTGCATTATATAAAGAAATTGGGCGATAGAACGGTATACGTAGGTTTAGAATTGCTTCGTGTACCTCCTCCAGTTTTTTAATCAATGGACAGGGGCTTTTGTAGATGTTGGTAAACTGGGTACTGGCCTTTCCCCTTGCGGTCGAATAAAAGTGCCCCCCCTCATCTGCCGCTGGAAGGAAATGATCTGCGGACCTGTGTACACTCGACATTATATCTATAATTATACTCCCAACATTTGGTGCCCCACTGCCTAGAGCAGAAGAGTATAAATTGGTTGCTAATATCACATTTTAATATGAAATTAGGTTATGGATATTTAAAGTGGTTGTCTTAAAATTTCGGACCACACATACACTTCCAATTTACGCATTTCAATTGAGTTCATGCAAATGCTGCAGTGGCTTTTAGTTGAGAGCTTGTATTAGATTAAACACAAATATATCTATTTAAGAGTGTTGATATCCTTGTTGATTAATACATCTGACAATGTTAAGCGTGGAAAATTGAAACTATTCACTGCAAAATTTTTGATTCATTTTACTCGGAAATATAGGTACCTGCAAGGTAATTGAAGCTTTATACACCATTTCCATGAAATGTGAAGCTAGTTAGATAATACGATAATTCAGGGCAATTTTTCAGGACATCTAGACACATTGATAGTTTTGTAGTTACCTACCACAAACTACATAATTCATATGAAATTGTACACACAATTCCTCTTGAACGGGATTTTATATTACAGATAACTTGGTTTTTAAATTTATCATTAGGTTTTAGGAAAATAATTAAATCATGAACGCTACTAATTGAATTTTTTATAAATAACAAATACGCTTGATTTTAAATTCTATATCTGGTAACGAAAGTACGCCGCGAGCGGATAAAATATTTCTGTTAATTCTTTAAAGCGTTTACCATTTCGAGGTATTTCAACTGTTTGTGTTAGCAAAATCTTTATGCCAATTAAAGCTTTTTAATGATCAGTTGAAACAAATTGTTTAAAAATCAAAGCTCTTAATTATTTTGAAACCGATACACAATCTTTTGCGGAATGGGAATGTGCAGGTAATTAAAATTTATTTCAGTTTTGTAGCGTTTAGAATGTTCTTTATAGTGGGATATATTATTATTATTAAAAAGTAATAGATATAAAATTGAAAACGAAGTACAATTTTGCAATTATTTGTACGAAAACTGTAATCCACCAAGATATAGGATAAATATTATATAAGATTAGAGGCAATTAATTAAGTTTTCTGAATAATTGAAATAATTGAAGTAATATAAGGGACTCCATATAAATAGTAGGCTTAAACTGACGTTATTACTAAAAGAGCATTGTTGTAATTTATGCTTATAGCGTAAAAGAGGCAAATTAATCTGACTACCATTTTACAAACGTACTGCAGGATATAATATTAATATTCCGGTCTACATTTATCATTGATATTACATTTCAGTACACTATTGGAGTTAAAATAATACACCTCTCTTAAAATTCAGATCATATATTTATGGAAAGTTCTATTATTTTTTGTTTAACTCATTCAACGATTTTGTTATCGGTACATAAAAACTTATATGGTCCTATGAAGAACGCTAGTACCAACAAGGTTAACTGTTGGCTTGATAAATTGTTGATTAACTACTTACTTGTAGAACGTAATAAAATATAGTTAGAAAAACTTATAACTGACATATATTGACTTTTATAAACCCAATTTGGATGGTATAATTCCAGATAATAACATGCAGTATCTATTTGAAGCCTAATGCGTGGTTTTATTTGCCGTACCTTTCTGGTTTATTATAACTAATAATTTCTTAGAAATAACTAATTATAGTTTAATTATAAAAACTATTTTAAATGATTTTAGAAAATGCGTCTGATGATATAATTACCTTTTGCGTTTTTGAAAATTTGTTGATAGATCCTTTAACAACAACAAATAATGTATGAAAAGTAAAAATTGAACCTAGGGAGGAATGTTACGTACACTTTTTTTGTGCGAAAATGGTTTACGCATTTTATAGATTTTATGAATTACAATTTACTTGCGTAGCTGCATACAAATTACTGATAATCATACTACAATGGATGTGTCCAAAATACGTATTATCCTCCACCACAGAAATTTATACCACTTTATAAAACTTAATTTTGTCAATCTAAGGCTTCTATAATGTTTATTTAATGATGCCATTTCGGTCTAATTCTAACTTATTATGAGCCTGTTTAACCAAAAATACGAAATATTCATTCTTTGCTATACAGATTTTTATCCCTATGGATTGAAGTACTACTCATAGAGTATTTCTATATTGTATATTAAAAAGTAAAATTGAAAAGAAATTATATTTTAACATGCTAAATAAGAATGGCATCGTAATTTGAGTTTCAGAACCAGTGGTGGCTCGTTCTAAAGGGCACAAGGGCACGTGCTCACTTAATAAATTATTCAGTCATTCAGTCAGTCTATTATTTTTATTTTACATAGATTTTTATTTTATAACGGATGGTATCAAACTTTCCTCCGTCCTTCTGCAGTTAGGAATGCAATGC
>JAHWXV010626296.1:0-10467 GCA_024586415.1 Phrixothrix hirtus | reverse complement strand
ATAATATATATAACTTATGAAGGTTCTACCGACTTGTTATTTAATAACCATTTTAGCTAGGTGCGATTGAACTAGGCCCTCCCGGCTAGAAACTATCTGCCACAAATATAAATAGTTTTCTTCCTGAGACACCAATAAATAATAAAGCGAAACGTCACAACACCTGCCATTATCAGGTCTGTTGTGACTGTCTACTCGCAATCTTGTTGTCCGTATGGAACTGACGTTCTCCTGCTTTGGTACGGCTTTATATACTCTGCTACTTTCATTTGTTTGCAGAACGTTCTTCGTTCGGTTCCGCGTCATCGGCCCTGTTGCGCATGACAGCTCTTGCGTGCTTTCACTTTTTATTCTGTCACTCTTTAATTGTGATATAGTCAATGTTGTTAATAAGGGTTTCCAAGCTGTTGGTAATCTTTGAGTGTCGTCACATGTATTTAAGTTGTTTGGTCGTTTTTCTATTTCGATCGCTTCTCTTATTTTCTTCGTGTTTGTTGTTCGATATTTGCGATCAGTTTGGTGTTATCGAAGTCGATCATATGCCATGTGGTGTTTATATGTTGTGCCAATAATGACGTTTTCTCGTTTTTATTTACCGCATTTTTATGTTCCTCTCGTCTTACACTGATCTTTCTATTACTTTGTCCTATATATGATCAGTCGCAGTCACTGCAAGGGATTTCATTTCATTTTGAGTTTTGAAGGGTTTGACTTATCTATCTATTTATCTTGAGATTTGTTTCGATGTTATGTTTGTTTAATATTCTACTAATTCTGTCTGTGGTACCCTTCACATAAGGTAGATACACCTTGACGACTGGTTCTTTTTTTTTGTTCTGTAGGAGTCTTTTTTGGTTTTAGCGCCCTCTTTATGTTATTTTCGTTGAATCCGTTTTGTTTTAGTGCCGTTCGGAATGTAGCCATTTCTCTATTTATATATTCTGCGTCAGCTAGTCTCTGTGATCTGGTGACAAGCGTTTTGACTACTCAGCGTAGTTGAGCTGGATGCTGATGCGACTGGGGAATCAAATATCTGTTAATAATAAAGAAAAGAAACGACGGAACCTTAGGTCATACCGTATATAGAAAAGCTACACATAGAAACAGATATTTGAATGCCCAGTCGCATCACCATCCAGCTCAACTACACTCAGTAGTCAAAGCGTTAGTCACCAGATCACAGTGACTATCCGACGCAGAACATATAAACCGAGAAATGGCTACACTCCGAACGGCACTAAAACACAACGGATTCAACGAAAATAACATAAAGAGGGCGCTAAATCCAAAAAAGACTCATACAGAACATAAAGAAGAACCAGTCGCCAAGGCGTATGTACCTTATGTGAAAGGTGCCACAGACAGAATTAGTAGAATATTAAACAAACATACAAACAGAATTAGTACGATATTAAACAAACATAATATCGAAAAAACTGTTAAAACAGATAAAAAATTAGTCAAACTCTTCAAAACCCAAAATCAAAAATAAATTTAAAAAGTCAAGGAGTCTATGAAATCTCATGCCGTGACTGCGACCGATCATATATAGGACAAACTAATAGAAAGGTCAGTGTAAGACGAGAGGAATATAAAAATGCGATAAATAAGAACGAGAAAACGTCATTATTGGCACAACATATAAACACCACACGGAATACGATAGAGTTCGATAACACCAAATTGATCGCAAATATCGAACAACAAACACGAAAAATAATAAAAGAAGCGATCGAAATAGAAAATCGACCAAACAACTTAAATACACGTGACGACACCCAAAGATTACCAACAGCTTAGAAACCCTTATTAACAACATTGACTATATCACAATTAAAGAGTGACAGAATAAAAAGTGAAAGTACGCAAGAGCCGTCATGCGCAACAGGTCCGATGATGCGGAACCGAACGAAGAACGTTCTGCAAACAAATGAAAGTAGCAGAATATATAAAGCCGTACCAAAGCAAGAGGACGTCAGTTCCATACGGACAACAAGATTTCGAAGTAGACAGTTACAACAGACTTGATAATGGAAGGTGTGAGTCCGCCGAAATGTCGTCCAATAGGTTCTTTTCAGAACCAAAACATATTTACGCGAGGGATTACCCAGAAAACCAATCCAACACATATATATATATATACAGAATGATCATATAAATCAATAAAACTGTACTAAAGAATTAGTTCCGCACTCACGTCCCTAAGCAATAGACTATACCAAAACATATTGAATCTCACACAAAATTCTCATTAATATTCTTAGCTGTGAATCAGTTATCTCAGCAGAATAAAAGACAAAGACAAACACAAGGAATGTTGTATCAAGCGCCGTTGAGGTCCGAGTACATATACCCCTCTGAAGAAAATTCGTGAAGAGAATGTGAAGACGCCGTGTAGCGGCAACCGCTAATATTATGCGCAAAAACACTTAAAGCTATATCAAAGGTACATAAAATTAAAATATATGTTATTCTTTCTTCAAAATGATATATGCCAATCTTTTTTTATTCTATAAATGAGGATAGGAATTACTGATCTAACTTAAATATAGTTTAATTTTTATATTATATGAAGTTACAGTAAGATTAACTGGCGTGGAGCAACGTTATGCGAATGATTGCCATTTTTAACCGTGTTCCACCACTCCGAGAAATTTAAAAAAAAGTATATATTAAACTAGGGAGTCTAGAGATGTTTTAGTGAAAATATGGAAGTGGTACCTCGAAGGTGTCATAAAAAAATAGATTCATGAAAAGTTCAAAAATACTAAAATTACAAATAATTTACTCAAATATATCTAGACGATGTTTATAACATATATTTTTCATTAAAATCAGCCTAGCCATTTACAAGGAAACCACTTTTTCTATTTCGCCTTCCCGCCGCCATAACTCAAACAAAAATGTAATATCGATGCTAATCTTTGGGGAAGTTTTACATCTCGGGGGTACAAACTAATGACATTAATTTGATCTCAATAAGTTCGGGAGAAGATTTTACACGCTTAGTCCGCTATACCCTTTAAGAAACTTTTTAATTCATGAGATGTAGAAAAGTGTTAATATTGTCGCTCTTTAATTTTTTTTCAATTGAATTAGTACAAAAAATATTCACCACCTGTCAGTGAGCTGTATTGGTCTTATTTCTTCCCAATCTGGATCTTCAATTCGTATAAATTGGCATTTTTATACACTCTTTTCTGTAAATCAACCCACAGAAAAATATTCTAATACGGCTAGATTGCCGGATCTAACTGGCAATTCAATTGGTCCATGGTGACCTGTCTATCTTATAGGAAACACATCGTATAATAACTGTCCAACTGCAATACCAAAGTATGGTGTGTTTCGCCGTGCTGAAACCAAATATTCGGGTGAAGGACATCGCCGTTATCTGGTTTCGGGGCACTATGATAATCTGAACAAAAAAACTAAATTACACGATTTTGAAGGACCACTCATCCAGAACGTTCAGATGGGCGATATTTAAAATTAAACAAACGCTTAGTGTACCAAGAGAACAAAAGTTTAAAGAAAAAATTAAAGTTTTGTTAGTTTGGTGTGCATATGGTTTAAAAACTTCATATCTTACTAATTTTTGTTCAACTTCTTCTTTTATCATTTCTAGGGGATGATGGACTTCTAAGTACCGCCAGGGTTGGTAGACTTTTGTAAAGTACAATTAATTAAAACCAACAATTCATTGCAAAATTAAAACAAAAATAAATGTAAAGTTAATAGACATTTATTACAGACAAAATTGTATAGTGATTTCATGATAATCAGCAAAACAATTTTTCTTTTCATTTACACAAAGAAGTAGTTCACAAGATGAACACTTTGAATGCGTTTTCGATTTTATACTTAGTGCTCTTTTATGTTCTTTTACAAATAGTACCCAATGGTTGCCTCGATTACCCAACCTAACGTCATTTGAAACACTGTAATTATATTTCTTCTCTTGTTAGGTTTTTTTTCTTTTCCGCTTTTGATTAAACGCCTTTTCAATGACCTATTATGTGACCATTTATTTATCAAACCTTGTGCCACATCGCCTCTAAAATCCAACAGTATTATATTTTTCTCATGTACCATTTGCTTATATATCGCATAGTTATTTATAAAAGTTATGTCGAAAAGGTCCCAGAAAAGTTGATGCCACCACCTATTTGAGTGTCTATCAACATCGTACATTTGCCTCAAACGATCTAGATGGTTTACACCACCCATATGACGGTTACAATCTGGCATAATTGCGAGACAACTAATTTTTGCTTTAGTTTCAACTTTTCCCTTCCTTTTCACTATAGCGATCTCAGTCACATGAAAATTTGAAGCCAGGTAAACGATTTTATTGTCGCTCCATTTATACACTTTAATATTACTATTTAAAATTCCATAATTAAGTTTAAGGCTTTTTTCAAAAAGTTTTTTGTCATCTTGCATATCTTGGGCAAACCATGCTTGTTGCTTCTTATAGTGCCACAAGCTAATATGCGTTTTATTTTCAATTTTTCTAACAGACTAAGCGTACAGAAATAATTGTCGAAATAAAGTTTACGATTTTGTCCAAAATCAGAAAATTTATTTTTCTTGATATATGTCAAATTTGGGAATGTATCTATACTGATCAGCTATGCACCATAACTTGTATCCAAGCTTTATAATCCTCATAGGATTGTATTGTTTTAGCGTGGATGGTCCTTTGAATAGTATAACAGTTCCTTCAATCAATAATTCTCTGATGCCAAAATTCAGATTTTGAAATTGCCTAGTGAGTGTTTTGGCCAATAGCCTAATTTAATAAATTCTGTGTGCATGATTCATGGGAGTTGTTGCATTATCATGCACATAAAGATTTCCAAGAATTGCTCAAAATCTATTTCTATATTATATTTGAAATAAGTAAAATAATACCTATAACTAGGTAGGGAATGGTATTCCATAAAAAATGTATCCCAATAAAAGCTAAAAGTTCGTCCTCCTTTAGATTGAGCACTTTATGTCGCTGTATGGCGTCCAAATTGGTTTGATACGTAATATCTGTTATTGTTTGATCCATAAAAGCAATAAAATAGCCTGCTTGTGCATTATAACGAGCAAAATGATCAGTAGCAATTCCGATAGACATATTATATACAGCATCTTGATTTTAGAGGGACCTATGTCTCCATATTTTATTTGGATTTTCTATCATTCTTTTTTTCTTTCTAATTTTTGTAGCGGTATTTTCTGATGGAACATGATCTTTCATAGGAACATTAATTTCTTGTGCACAAATAACTTCAAAATTTGGATTAATTGCTGTTGTGGGAATATCTTCTGTTGTGACGAAATCCACAACAATTTGTTTTCTGCAGATATCGAGGTAGTACTGCACACATATAAGTTATCAAACTGCTCAGAAAGGTTTTTGACAAGAGGACCATCTAAATCACGTTTTATGTCAGAATGTACTGCATTATCTAATGGTAAATCCTCCAATATATGTTCTGCAAGCTCCATAAGTTCCGCTTCTTTGAGGGATCGTTCCCATTTTTGATTACCCATCCCTAAATATATAAAAATATTTAATTTTCTATAGATATTATTATTTATTAGCATCATTTAACGTAAACCCGCCTTGGAAAAAGCAATAGTAATCGAAATATTTTCAATAAATAGATACAACAGAACTGTTTACAGGCCCTGATGGTCCTTTAAAGTTCTGTTAATAAAATCAATTTTATCAATTACTATAAAAGACAAATACCTATAGTTTACACTTTTAGATACAAACTAACACCATAATAATTACCAACAAACTTTAAAACAAAAAACAACTTAAAGAAATGATTGCAAACTTTTATACATTTACTTCTGTATAAACGTTAATAAGCATGTGTTATTCATTACGTATAACCCAGTTTCTCGCTGTTGCCAAAGTGAAATTGGTAGTGTTCCACAATATAAAAAGGTGTACCTTTAAAGTACCGTCAGTAGTAAACCCACCAGTTAAAAATACCTAAAGTACCATCGGGGCACTGAGGGTTAAATAAACAATCAAATTAGTAAAGAATCAAAATCAAATTAAATTAATAAACGGGTTAATGTGTAGCAATGACTCCAAATTATTTGGCAATAACATCAAAGAGAAAATCTGGATATGGTAAATAGGACGTTTTAGGTTGAACAACTTAAATCGTCGATTATTACATTCACGAGATAATGGGCGGCACTACGTAGGCACGAATTTAACCCAAAATTATTTAAATAGTAGTCATAACCAGCAAAGCAGAATTGACCACGTACAAAGACGTCAAAGAACTACACTGAAATCAACACAAAAACAAAGTTGTACATGCGCGAAGGTACAAATGCTGCGGCAGCGTAAATTAAAATAATGTTAAATTTAATTCACCAAACAAAATGAACTAAATTTTCAAATTACATAATTCTAACTAAACAAAAATAAACTTAAAATTTAGAAAAATACTGGCACAGAAACACAACCGCTAAAGTAGGAATCAATCGTCACCCAAGAATCCCAGATAGTACTCTGCGTTTAGAGACTGTTCAAAAAAGGACGTACTTAAGATTCTTTAAGCAATCATTCCTGCGCAGACGTTGACTTTCAAGGGTTATTGTGTATGTGCATCCTGAGTTCAATGAGAATTTTCTCGGAACCAATTTAAAAGAAACGTAGTTTCGTTTACAAAAATAACTAACAACTGGGAATGATTATGAGCAATTACTGTTAACTACTCATAAAATTATATTAGAAAAGAACATGTGTTTTCGTCACAACATCTCATCAACTCGTCAAAAATTCTACTCGACGATCATAATTATTCTCTAACAATAAATTTAGTCTTTCATCAATAAAGTCTTGCGAACGTTCATTTCTAGGCAAATCTCTTACATTTCTCATTATATATTCTAAGAATTGGACTAACTGTATATTATAAAATTTGTGGGCAGTCAGGATGCACTCCATTAAATAAAGTACACGCTTCTTCCTGAGCTCATGTCCTAACTCCACAACCTGGCATCATTAAAATCTTTATTCTTTAATTTAAATAAACCATTTTATGTCGTACTTTACTCAAATACCACAAAATGCAAAATTGTACATACAGGTATTATTTTGTGTAGTAACTAAATTAAAAATGCAAACTACGAGAGGAATTCAAATATAAATCTTCCTAGCTATGAAACAAATGATTTAGAAACTTCAAATTTGACTGTCACATAGTTTCATCTTTTGTGATTGTGCTTGTGTAATTTGGCTTTGTTTAATTAAGTAATGCTTGTATAATAAATTTTTGTTTGTTATAGAATGAGTGCTGCTAAACTCGACCATCGAAGTATGATCAAATTTCTTACGAAGGAAGGCAATGCTCCAAAATTAATCCATTATGGAGAAGGAAGTACATTTTTTGCCAAGTTAAATTTTGGTCAAAATAATTTAAATGGGGCAGAGAATCTATCGAAGATGACCCAAGATCAGGAAGACCCGCTACAGCAACAAATGAAACATTTTACAAGAAAGTCGAAGCTCTAGTTCTTGAAGACCGACGACTAAAAATTCCTTTCACGGTATACGAGCTAAAAATATCAGAAAGAAGCGTTTGGAACATTTTGCATCATGAAGTAGGCATGAGAAAGGTGGCTTCTACGAATAACTTACACCTGAACAGAAATTGAAGCGACAACAAATTTGTCAACAAGATCTGGTTGCTTTAGAAGAAAATCCTGACCTGTTTTCGAGAATAGTGACTGGAGTCAAGACTTGGGTACATAACTGGGAACCTAAGAAGAAATTAGAGTCCATGCAGTGGATACAGAAGGGGTTGCAACCCCTAAAAAAATTCGGACTCAATCTTCAGCCAATAAACTGATGCCAACAGTCTTTTGAGATATGGAAGGCGTATTGTTGGTAGAATATTTACCACGAGGATCTACAGTTACCGCAGAGACCTACATAAGTACCTTGAAGAATCCTAAAACAGTCATTACTAATAAAAGTAGGTCATTTTCTGGGAAAAGAAATCTTGTTGCTACATGACAACGCCAGAGTGCATAAAGGCCAAAACAATTCTTTCTGTACTTAACGGAAGTGAGTTCCTAGAGTTGGATCATCCTCCGTAGAGTCCTGATTTAGGTCCCTCCGACAATTATCTTTTCAGAAATTTAGAAAAACACTTAAAAGGTCAGAAATTGTGATAAAATGTAAGTAAATATTTTGAAGAGCAATCAAAACAATTCTATTTAGATGGTATTAAGCAATTGGAGAAGAAGTGGCTTGAGGTGTTGAGATAGGGCGAGCTTACATAGAAAAATAAAAATTTAATTCAAATCTTGTCTTTTGTTTCAGAGTCAGGTAGATCTTTATTTGAATTTCCCTCGTATGAGTATATTTCAGGTGATAATTGTCCTAATGTTATATCACAGAAGATTACTTCCTCTAACAACTGTCGCTCTCTGATTTTGATGCAACTTTATCCACTTTAAATTTTATCTTTAAGATTAGTCACACTGATCATTTCGTTTATGTATCACTCGTGATCGATTATTGCTCACTTTTTGAAGGTTATTTGTTTAGTTTCTGTTTGTGATTTAATTCTTATTTCTGTGTGTATAACTGTTCTTTCGCCAGAAATACAAATTTTAAGTTTTATCACTTATCACTTATGTGGTTGCATAACAAAATAAATTACCGAAACTAATTGAATTAGTGTAAATATGGTATACATTTCCAATTTTTATGTCGTCCTTAATAATGATAATGTACAGAGTGCGAGATGTAATATTTAAAACTGGACTAATAAAACACGATAGAAACAAAATGCACAAAATCTCAAGTTGGTTTTATTCAAAATAATCTCATCTTGCTTGAATACACTTGTTACAGCGATTCAAAAGGGATTCAAATGCATGATTCACTCATTTTGTGGTATTGCCACTAGTTCCCGTGTCGAAGCTCTTTGGATGATGGGAATGTCTTCGAAAAAGCATCCTTTTAACGGGGCCAAATCAGGCGAATATGGCGATTGATTGAGTACATAAACTTAATTTTTAGCCAAAAATTAATGAACAATGGGTAAATTGTGAGATGGCGTGTTATTGTACAATAGCGTCCAACTGTCTGGATATTGATAATCTGGACGGATATAATGGATTCTGGCCATCAAATGCTTGAGAACTGCAAGATAAAAGTAAATTTTAAAGTAAAACTACGTTCACACACAGCTACTTTTGCTGCCAATTAAAAAATTGCGCAACTTAGACTGCAAGACGTGTGAACACCCGTGCAACCTAAAACGTAGCGTATGCTTACAACATTTATTTGCTGAAAGCAGTCCGAAGGGTAGTATAGTGTCAACAACATTTATCGATATTGCAGCCCCAGTAAAAAATACTCATTTGGTTGAAACTTTTGCTGCGGCCGCAGGTACAACAAGTGAGGTTTAAGTGTTGTAGTTAAGATGATCAATGTAGGTCTTCAATTTTTTGTTTATGTACAGGGTGTCCCACTTTTCGTTGTGATTTGGAGATTTGTCATATAAGGAGCAGAAATAAGGTGTTTGGGTTTCGACGTTTGTGTGCTCCTTTTCTGCGTAGATTACAATGCCGAAATCATATTTTCAATATTTCCTTCAGTTTTTGTGAAAAAAATAAAATCCATATTTCCTAATTTTCAATTCCTCCCTATAACTTTTTTTGGGTGAAATATATTGGAAATGTAGAATACAGTGGAGTGCATAGTATTTTTTTTAAAACAAATGTTTTTTGAGTTGGTAATAAATTGCATTTTTTTAAATTGAACGCATAGTAGGCTTTGGAACTGTTAAGAAGATCTTTTGATATGCTATTCAAATATATATAGTTTTATTTATCTACGTCTTAAAATGGCTAAGGTATTGACAAAAATACGTATTTTCTAGTAAAAGTATTTCAGAAAAATAAATACATACCATCCTGATAATGCTAATTCTAATAAAAATTATTGCTGTCTGACTGGTGTAGTGGTTAGAGTGTTTGCCACTCCCCCAAACGACGCGAGTTCAAATCCACCCAGGCCAATACATTTTTTAGCGGAGAAAAAATGTAAACACGCATTCTTCTTTGATAGGAAGTAAAACCGTAGGTCCCGTGCCAATACGATGTTTGACAACTAATTTCGTTTATAAAATACGTTTTAGGGATCGTTTGAAGAAATAATCGGTGTTTATATACTCTATGTTATATTTATAATCATATACAAAAATATAAAATATAAATTTAATTATTAATTATTTAAAATTCAACAAAACCGTAACGAACTCTACTAACCAATGCCACAATCAAAATCGTACACTATTATACAATTAATTACAATTTGCAAACAAAAAACATGGCTCAATATTCAGTTTGATAGCCTTTAGAATCCAGCACAGCCTGCAATTGATGTGGCATTGACTTTATTAAAGTTTCGAAATAAACTGT
>JAHWXV010626258.1:0-12257 GCA_024586415.1 Phrixothrix hirtus | reverse complement strand
CTTTCAAAAGAAAATAAGATGGAGATCAAATCTCAATTGCCCTCGTACATAGTTAAATATGGAGATAATGAGTTTCATCGCACTTATAAAGGAATGTTAGAATTAACTTATAGCAACAGCTAAGCGTAAAGATGTGATAATAATTTTACTAAGCTAATTCTGTTATCGGTCATTATTTTTCAAGTTCTACGATTTATTTCTAGTTAAATAAATTAAAATCTGTAATATGTAGTGATTCACATACCGTGGCGACATTAGCGAAATCGTTAATTTTATTACGCTTTTCAGGTACCGCTTTCACATGAATATTGAATCCAACCCGAATTGAAAAGTGTATCCAGCTCACAACTTGGAGGAGCCGTTATTATTTTGGTAAGCATCCCACTACCCAACCAATCGCGTAACGCCGATTCCTCTTGTTACATTTTTAATAAGAAAATGGGCAATATGTATGCTAACTATATTCACATATACAATTACAATATTCACTTATATTCAGGATTATTTAAGCTTCATATGGCCAAGCTACATCACAAAATTTATATCTCTTGATCACATCACACAAAGCTCTGTAAAATATAAAAGAGAAAACGATGTATCTTTGTATTAATCTAATTCGACTGCCTACTTCAGGTTATTTCAAATAGAATAATTATGTATAAACATCAAAGAGAAACAACATAAGGAACAGGAGTATTATTTAAGTGATACTGAAAGCGTCCACAATGAATGGCTTCCTTTTATAGATTCATAAAACCCAATATTGTCGAATAAAAAAGATCAAAGTACTTAAATTCGAAAATTTTATTTTGAATAAGTATTCTAAGTTCCAAATAAAAGAAATTTGTTTCTTTTTAATTAATTGAAGAAGCTCAATTTATATGCTATAATCTGAAGACGTTTTCGTAGTACCAGTTAATTACATCACTTAACAATTTCGTTAACACATTTTAACATTGCTAATGACATTCAAATGAAATCTTGTTACTAAAATATAAGATCCCTGTATATATAATTAACATAAATAAATAAGTAAATCCACTTCCTTCCAATTTTAATAATTATGACTAAATACAGAATTGCCTTGAAAGATACATACCTTACAAATTGTATCTAGGTAAATATTAAGAATTCTTAAACAATCAATACTATTACATCCTCATTTAATTGAACAGCGTCCTAAAATATATTACATTAATATAAAGCATTTTAATGTTTATTTCATTCCAATATCAATATTTCTATAATTAACGTCACCTCTTTTAATTCTGATTTATTGAGGAATTATTCTGTAACTTACCTTATAGAGAAATGCCATACATCAATGGTCACGCCTATATAATAACAATTTTGACAATGTCTAATAGCTTTACTTAAATGTTCCATCTTTATGAAGTGATTTATTTTTACAATGAGGTCGACATCATGAATAAGAACGGACGATAAGGAATTTTTGTTTTTGAAAAACCTACACGAGAATCTAGTTTTTGTTAGATACTCCGTAAAAAATTAATTAGATAGCTGTTGTTTCGGTAGCAATTAATGTTAGCGGAAGGGATTTTTCTGTTAGAAGAAACATTCTTTAAGAAGATTACAGTTATTAAAGTTGTGTGTTTGCATTCGAAAATTAAATTTAACAAATACCAAGTGATAAATTAGTACATATTTTTAGTGCTACCTTAACCAGATTACGTAAAATTATTAAATATGATCTTGCGTTTCTTAAAGATTCTTTGTTGTGAAATTTATTTTTTTAAATTTAAGTCCAGTTTCTTTGATCTTGCTTATTTGCATGTCTTATGTTAATGTTTTAGGTTTTTGCTTTGTTCCGTTGTTTTCATTATTTTTAACGTATACTGAGAAATTTGCACTTATAATGAATATTTAATTTTGGCGAAAATAATGAATTACAGATTACCGTTTTATTTAAATTTATATTAGAAGAAAATATTTAAGGTTGGTGGCAAGCAGCATTATCGAGTCGTATTATGAACACCGACTGTTGAATATGATTATTGGTACCGATTAAACAGTGTGAGTATTCCTATACGCAATCAACAAATTATGCTCCGTCAATGTTACGTGCATTTGCGCAGTTTCGTCGCTAATTATTTTTTGTGAAGCACTTTTTATAAAATTTTAGCACGTGAATAAGGTTTCTAGCATTAGTAAACTTTATAATCTATTTAATTGAAGACGATTCTTCATTTTTCCTTAATGTTTACACTTATTCCACAAGTTAATTATTTATATATACTCGCGCATTTTACGTTCGCATTATTCGATTATTCTGAAATGAAGACGTGTTAGACATGTTACAAGTATTTCCGAAAATTAGGCACTAAAGGAAATTTCGCAATCTTCTAGAAACAGAATCCACAGAACTTAGTTGATGAAGGTAGGAGATGTTTTAATACTAAAAATCTCGTGCAAGACAGCAAAGGACTTTCTCTTACGTACCATAGATATACAAATATGTAAATGTTCACAAATAATTAAAATATTATTTACGTTTATTTTGAGATCGATAATTGTAACGGTCACCCATCCAAATTAATGGATACGCAAAACCCTGCTTAACTCCAGAGATTTTCTCTGATAACTCATTTCATCGCATTTTTCAGGAAAACCTATGTTCAGGTAAAAGGATGTAAACTCATAAGAACCGTAGCAGGTTTAAAAATATGTTATAGCCGTTTTAGAGAAAATAGCAAAAACTTAAAGATCGCAAAAATAAAGTGCCACTTCCGGTCATTCGATTTGAACTAAATTCTTGTCGTCTCATGCTCGAAAGATAGAAAACGTGAATATCGTTTTTGATTTTCATATGATGATTTGCTTTTGAGATATGTTGTTCACAATTAATACTCCAAGTATAAAATTTATTAGAGAAACTCCTTGGTTAATATAAAACTAAATTATGTAGCTAGGAAATATACCAAGTTTAAAAAAATCATTACAGCCGATTTAAAAAAAACCGTGATAATGAAGAATCCGGAAAACATCTAAAAATGACAGAAATAATGTGGTGTTTCCGGTTATTTGATTTTAACCAAATTTTTTATTTTGCGTACAAAGGCGATTATGACATCAAATATAAATTTTCATTTAGCTACGGCTTTAGTTTCATAGTTATTTTATTCAGAGTTAACGGTGAAAGTACTTCCGATTACTCGATTTACGGAAAATTTTCTGAGTAACCCCCTAAATTATATGGAAGTCTTAAATTTCTACAAAATACAATACATTTAAAAAAGCATTACATCAGATGTCAAGAAAATCTTGAAAAACGACGAATTCGAAAAATATTTAAAAATTATTGAAGTAAACTGCTACTTCTGGTTATTCGACTTTAAGCAAATTTTAGATTTTGCATAGAAAGGTGATTATGACCTCAAATATAAATTATCATTTAGCTAGGGCACTTAGGTTCATAGTTACTGCATTCAGAGTTAACGGCGAAAGTACTTCTGATTACTCGAGTTACGAAAAATTTTGCGAGAAACCGCCTAGATTATATGAAAGGACATTAAACATATAATAAATATAGTGAGTTTTGGTTTCTGAAGTAAAGTGATAGATACAAGACTCCTCAACAGTAATAAATCGACATAAAAAATCTAAATGTTTTATGCTTAAATAGTTTCAAACATTACTACAAGGCCGCTGAACCATTACGTTTTTGGTTCACTCGTAAGAAACGCGGCTCGCGTTTTGCAAATAACAATGTAAAAGTGAAACAACTGTACCAATCGATAAGTTTAGAGCTTAATAATCTCACGCATGTTCACTCGGCGGCGATGTGCTAACATGCACTTTTGTTATACTTCTTGTGTGCGGGCATCTTTTGGTATCCTAGACAACTCAGCATCGAAAACACTCATGCGACCACAACAAAAACAAAGCACTTGTGAATCATTTTGGTTGATGGAGCGGAGCTCTGATAATGTTTGTTAAGCTTTTATTTTGTTTCTGTTAGCTTTCTACGCAGAACACCAAATCACTTTTTCCATCATAGCGAAACTATACGAGTTGTTTACTATAACTGACTGTCAAAAACAAACTAATCAGCAGATGCTCCTGAAAATTACCATGACATCTATGAGAATGTATTCTAATAAAATATTATTGAATCTTTCTGGTGGCGCCATCTCTTGCAATTTGATCTGGGTTTTAAATTAAATATAAACCCAATTATGCCAGCTCTTGCTGTATTTTAGGAATAATTAATAAAGTAGGGTGTAATAAGTATGCACTACCATGTAAATTAGTTGCTCAAATAACTAAGAATTTATTAAAGTCGCGTAAACAGTTAATTTTAGAAAAGTAAAATAAATTAAAATAAGAAATTAATTAGATACACCTCGAATAATATCTAAAGTAACCATTTTAATAATGCATAGTAAAACGTGATATTAAAAACATTGCATTACTTTTACAGTTAATGAAATCAGCAGGTTTGTTTTAAAAATTGCTAAGATTTAAAAACATATGCATCAGGGTGAATTGAAGGTCATAAACTCGTGGGTAAATTACAGAAGCAAGCACAAAAATAATGTATATCGTAATGCGAGAACCTTGTAAGGTAATCAACTGGGCGAATATAACGATAACGTAATACTGGCAAGAACTGACGTCAATCTCGTGGCAGATCGCGATTCATTAGTTGTTCAGTAATAAGTGACTTAGGTCGCGGATAGTAAAAATAGTTTTTCGGAAGTGCCGTTTGTCTTTATTTTAGCCCATCAAAACTGTCCTTGAAATTTTAAGAAATCCTCGGAGCCTGTGGGTTGAGATAGAAATTCCACAGCAATAAGGATAAACAGGTCAACAGAGGAATTAGGCAGTATCATCTTCCTTTGATATCCACCCTTTGTTCGGTCATTAATCTAATTTAAGGAACGGCTTCCGTTCTTAACAGGCAAATAAGAATCACCTTGACTGTAAGTGATATCTAAAATATTTCACCGTCTAAGGCAAGGGTGTTATGCGATCTTTCCGTATATGCAAATAATTTGTTACCAAAATTTAGTTTTTAATTAACGTCACGTAATAAAGGGACCTTGATTTCCCGATCTGTTTCGTGATATGAAACAAATGAATGACGGGCTTTTACCATCAAATGTTTCAACGAACACTCTTGTTTATTAGAAATTTAAACTATCAATTTTAATTTGCTAACATTCATTATTAACTAGCCGACCTATTGTGTTATATTAATTTAATTTGGTTAACGAAATAATTGCATACGGGGTATACACTAAACGTATGTTTTCTTTTATATAAAATACCTGTGCACGTTTAATGCCGTTAACCTAAGGAAGGTTCGTTATTCAAAATAGTGTTAAACCATTCCGTCTGGCCTATTGGGGCCGCTCGATTTTGCTTAATTAATAAATGCGAAGCTCGGTTACGTTTACTAATGTTTATATTGTTTATAGAATTTAAGGCATACCATAACAGTTGATGATTATTACCAGACCTGTTGTATTAATGTATCAAGTGAAAAATTAATTATATGACGTATTTTGTGCTCAATCAGTGTTCTTATTTCAACAACATAAATTTTACCTGCAATTAGAATTATACAATATGCGTTCAGTAACTTAAATCTAATTCTGTAAATTGCAAATGACAAGAAAGTTATATCATTTGTTTCAAGTCAAATTTTCAAACTTTCATAACAACATAATTTTCTATCAGTTCAATCATTAACAGTATACAGGGCGTATCAAAAGCCTCATATTAATTCTTTTTATTTTAAATAGACCTAAATCACTAAAGTGCAAAGAGGGGGCTTCACGGCGAATTGTATGATAAATTTAATACTTCGTAATATACAGGAGTCGTCATAAATAGTGAGCACGTATAAATTAGTACCTTCTCTTTCAGCTGTATCCCGTATCTGCATTATCGTAGAGTATCTGTCCTAACATAACGACATACAGGGTACTCCCAAAAGTAATCCCTATATAGCAGTAATTGACTTGAGAAAATGGCGCCCACTTTTCCTGATTTTGACCTAACTTTATAGTATTCAACTAACGGAAGTACTGAGAAACCCCGCCTCGCTCCCCTGTAGATTTGCTCACCGTGGCTGAATACTCGCGATTATACTTGCCGCAGGCATTATTTCCAGTTTAACCTGTGACAGTTATTTAAAAAAATATTCAATAATAACTAAACTTGCATTAAATCTAGCAATTCGTTTTCTGAGACATTCTATCGAGTGATCGAAAATTATCGAATTGTGCTAGCCAATAAAAGAGAACGTTAACGAGGAAAGAAGAATTAAGCACATTATTATTGAGGATACTTAATATTCTTTTGCACAACGGTTACTTCAATTATTAATTATTAAAAACGAATTTTTCTAACAAGGACCACGTTTTCACATTGTCAGTGACAGTGTGCGTCAAAGTGCTTTTGCGGCGTGAAAAAAGTATATCCATATATTTATATCAAACAAAACAGGAAAATGGCTACTTCACAATTAAAATTAAAATACATATCACATTTTCAATGAAATAAAAAGAGGTTATCTCACGTTTTCATAACAGCTTTAGAAAGAGTATTGTGTGCAATACTCGGATGCACCTCGTCAAAAAGTTTTCAATTTCGTGAGCTAAAATATAACATCGCGCCATAGTTACAGAAATAACTTACAAAAGATTATTTTCTTATTCTTAACAAATATGGTTTAAATTAATTAAAATTCAAAATAAATAAAGAATTTTTATTTCATTAAACAACATCCTGTAAAAATATTTTAAATGCGTTCTTTTTACTTTTCTTTTTAAAATAGTCTATTGAAATATAACCACTTTAAGAGGAGCTTAAAATTTAACTCGATGCTAATGAAGTGATTAAGAAATTATCATACATAAATATAGGGTTAGTCAAAAAGATGTTACCACTAATATGATAGCATTATTTGATAATGTTATGTAATTGTACTAGTTTACTATATAGTTTTCCAATTTTTCTTTGTTCTAGGCCAAATATGGCCACCTGACTTACCTTATAAGAAAATAAGAACATAACATCTTATACAGAAGTCTTTATGTCACTGACACTAGTAAGGAATAAATTTCAGACATGGTTTAACAAGGATCCTCTAAGCTGCGTAACTGCCGGTCGCATCTATGACAAATTTATGTGCACAGGTTCTGTAGCAAATGGCTATAGAGGAAACAGTAAACAACCTAAAAATGTTTGAAAGGAAGAAAGCATCATATGCATTCAAGAACGAATAATGGGGAGCTTAAAACAGTCAACTACGAAATTATCATTGAAAACCGAGATTTCTCAGTTAAGTTTTATCAGAATTCTACACTTAGATTTGGCAATGAAGCCGTACCATATTCACCTTTTGAAGCTGATAAAATTGCTGTGTATAAGATGCACAAATTATAATAGAATATAAACGATAAAATTAAACCCTTGTGTTGTGTTCATTATGTCGGACGAAGCGACATTTCATATAAGCGGCTAAGTCAGTAAACACAATTTTGTTATTTGGAGTACAGTCTAGACTCCCCTAAGGTTAACGTATAGTGTACTATTTCTAAGTTTGGAATATTTGGTTTTTTCTTAATGATTTCGCAGTAACGGGCGCTTCTTACTTACACATGTTGCAGAATTTTGTGGAAGACAGTCTACCACTACGAATCCTAAGATGTGGTTTTATAACGGGCGGAAAGCTGTTTTGCGACCTAAAAGGATGCAACGATGTTATTTCCTGAACCAGCAAGATTGCACCGGTAGATAGTGGAAAAGGGGGGTTTCACGTTAGCTATTAAATCAAATAGAACTATGCTCAGGAACGTCTTACAGTTGTCACACTTGGGGAAAGTCGTAATCCAGGGCGCCACTTTGTTAAAAGATGTCAGGTTCTATGTTAGAGAAAAGTCGAGAACAAAAACTCCTTTTCCAAAACCTATAATTCGGAACAACAATGGTATACTTACTATGCAGGTGGTGAGCGTATGCCACTGGGTTTATACTTGAATCAGGTCAAACTAGACTAACAAATTTTTATAATTACGAAATAATAAAATCTACATTCAATAAATCACTATAATAATAATAAGGTAAAATATACAGTTAAGTAAAATGCACTGATAATAAAAAGAAAATAAAAAACAATAGGTTAACTACAACTAAAATAAGGGACCCCTAGGTTCCTAACGTTTATAGTTACTTCTAAATTAGATAATATATTCGGCCTTTGAATGATGGCCTTATTTAACTTAATCAAATAAACTTAATAAAACTCGGTATACTATTTACAAAGGTTATTTTAATTGCCTTTTCTGTATAACTTGATCCAACTAATCATTCCAGCAGAGTATATAAAAAAAGGGGGTTGAGATTTTGAAGAGATGCTTTGAAGATTACGTTGCGGTAATGTCAAGGTAGAGGGATGCCACTTTCTTGATGTTTTAGAATTCTGCGACTTCCCGAAGGAATTGGAAAAGCGTGCTGCCTAGGGCTTCAATTTTATCGTACCTGTATGTACGGCACCAACAGATCCTAAATCCTTGTATAGGAATCGGATGTGGATTAATGACACTGACACAAATATAATTCGCCTTTGGGCGAAAATAGACCAAGTTTTCAATAATTCGGTCTCCTTTTACCTAACTTGAACTTGGGTACATTTTCCATTATCTTGTTTAAATTTAACCTTGGCACGCACTAAAGAAAGCACTCTGCTGTTGCGCCACTCTAGCCTCAAATTTTCGTATTCGCATCTTTCACAACGGAAGGCGAGTAAGCGGGGTTATTAGTACTATTTTTAGAACGGTTAAAGCTTGCTTACAAATTTTGTTAACGAACTAATTTCTAGAATATCTAAATGTTTAAATTAGATTTTGTTTTGTACCAAAGGATTTGTTTTAAATCATTATTTTACTTGGACTACTTATAATTTTAGATATGTAATTTTTATTGCAATTATTATTAAAATGTCAACGCGATATTACCTAATATGTTCAAAAAATAATCCCGCATTTTTATATACAGGGTGTCTCGAAATGTTTGTTAATATTAGTGTCAAAATTTCAGAAGTGCTTACAGTTTTGTTCAACAAGATGATGCATTCCCCGAATTATTCCTTACTAGATACCTACCTGGATGATACATTTGGTACAGTTGGCCAGCAAGGTCTCCAGACTTGACTCCATGTGATTTCTGGTAATGGGCAATCGGGAATGCTATAAAACCTATCGACATTAATTACCTTAAAGAACGTATAAGAGATTGTTCGCTATATACCTACAGAAATGTGTAAACGATCTACGGCCTGTATGGTGAACAATCTTTATACATGCATTGAGAACCAAGGAGCGCAGGTCGAAGGAGCGAACTTGTTTACATAGTGTATTTGCTTATTATTAAACAAACACGTGAATCCCATTTAAGTGGTAACCTCTTTTTGACCAACCCTGTATATAGGATGTAAACGAAATAAGGCACAAACGTTAACAACAGATACTTTTTGTCATGTCTGGCAAAAAATCCTGTGCATTTTTTCTAAATTGTAAATTTCCGAAATATTTGTTACTAATATCGTTAGTAATAAGTCAATTTTTGATATGAACTATCGTGTGTAAATAAATTTGCAGCTATTTTAAACACAGTAATATTTTTAGGTTACACATAAAAAGTGTAATTTTATCGTTGTTTTAAATAAATTATTACGGCCGATCAAAAACGTAATGCGTAATTCGAAGTTTTTATCAGTTTATTTATTAGCATTGAATTTATAACAAGGAAATTTGCAATAAATAGGCTATATTTTTTACCAAATATTCTCTCTTTTTTAAAGGCGAGGTCGATACATGTATAAATGTATCTAACTTGATTAATTTACTCATTTTTATTCTATTAAATGTTTACATATTGCAACAGTCGTTTAAGGTAAGTACCCTCAATTAGCTTTTATGAAAAACCAATATGCTGAGAAGATTGTGAAGTAGAGTTGCCTATTTAAAGCAGAAACATTTTTGTAACTGTATTATCCTATAAATAGGTGCAAAAAGGCAATTTAATTCCTAAATATCATAAAACAGCCACAAAACCAGACATTTTAGTAACAAAAATGTAATGATAATATAAATAATTTGTTTTTCTAAATTCTGCAGAAGTAATTGAAGACTGAATATAAAACAACACTTGTTTGGATGACATTTTGAATATTTACTGGTATCACGATCTTACGAACATTTGCGTCACTATTCTTTAGCATTTAAGAATTCAGAATGAAAAGCTCCTTATCGATGACAACATAATTAAATTTTGTTACTACCAAAATCACAACAGCTGGAGATAATGTTTCACCGATCAATATGTCACATCTTTCTATTAGCTACCAACAAAATATACGAAGGAAGACAAGAAACTTACAAAAGTTTGAACATATCAACTATAAATATAAAACAAAACAATTACAATCAGTTTTTACTAGCACTGATAGCATTGATCAATTGAAACTCATAATTCAACAATACTCATTTTAGTTTCCGTTTTACATGTAATATATATTGTGATACAATAATCTAAGGCGTTGAAATTTAATATATACGACCTAATAATACGTTAATTAATTAATTATAGAGATTTGAGAGGTATATTGTGTTATAATTAAATATTCAAAACATTTTAAGCATAACCTACCTAAGCATAGCAAACATTTCATGAATATTTAAACCTATGTTAGAATGTACAATACGATTGAAAAGATGTAGGCAAAATATTTATTTGCAATTTGCAATGGGAATTATTTTACTTTTCTAATTAATTAGAGTAGGAGTTAAAATACATTCAAAACAACGAGAGGATAATAGCAGTTTCCTAACTTTTGATTGTTGACAGTTGAATTGAATTATTAAAATGAAAATCGGAGCTACATTAAATATTTCCTTTTCATCTTAATCTCTTTGTCGTTTAATTATTTTCGAAACTTACAAAGCAATATAAGTACAACTATACGTTTTCGACCAAAGATCATGCCAAAAGGTATCAAATACATGTCACTCGTGAGAACAATAGAGATGAGAAATAAAAGAATGATACGTGGGAAAATATTTACTGATAAAATAAGAAATGGTAATCTAAGAGCAAAAAGTAACTTACTAAAAATAAAAACAATATTAGAATAAACACGTGGAAGAAAATAACAAAGCTTGTTGTAAGCAAAGGAGAATTGTCCAAACTACATCATTACAAAACCTTCCGGAGAGTGGTCGTAGGTAGTTAAAGTACGAGATATCTTAACAAATTTAGTAGAGAAGTATTCAATATACACTACATTTAAAAAATATGATGCCAGATCGCCGATTTAAATTTTTTTTCCCTACGTACTAAAACTTACTGCGCTCGCCTCGTAGTTCGATGTCGAAAACTGGTAGACAGTGTAAATGGATACGGCTCATAGATGTAAGTGACGACATTAAATAGCATTGAATAAAACATAGGTACGTGACAGTCGAAAGACTTCAGTATTCATGTACGAATTAAAACAATTTAACCTATAAAAAGAGATTACTGCTTAACTTATAAAAGTAGTTAATTAAATAAAACAGAATATGTGCATTGATTTAGTCAGTATATTAAAATGATATTTCGTGTTTAAATCGTATTTAGTTGATACGGTGTGTTCATTTATAAACGGCTCATCCTCAATATTTCAGAAGCAAATAAAAATATAAAAAATTGCCCAGACATATCAACTTTTGTTTTGAGTAAGCTTTCTGACCCACAAGGCATGATTTATAAGTTCAATTTCCTTCAACCTCGAGACAGAACCCGATTTTTTCCAAATAGTATATATCATGTGATAAATCGCTCAAAAGATCATTCAAATCTCTATTCATTCATACTTTTTTTAAATATGACGATTAGTTCTTGAAATGTCTCGCTCAATGTAAAAAGGACTAACCTTTTCTTATTCCTTAAATTTTGTTTCTTTTATCCTGTATTACAACTGATGATGCTTTTTAAACAAAAAATTCAGAATGAAATTGACAGAAAGTAATTCAAAAGTTAACAGTGGACACTCTGAATCACTTTTAAATTGGTTATTTGTACTGCTTTATTTATTTCTTTTGTACATAATTTCAATAATATACTGAATTGCATTGCAAATGCAACATCTTAAAATAATAATCAGATCTTAACAATATATATATATATATATATATATATATATATATATATATATATATATATATATATATATATATATATATATA
>JAHWXV010626187.1:0-13051 GCA_024586415.1 Phrixothrix hirtus | reverse complement strand
GGCGGACACTCTCCTCATGCCCAAATCCTCGGTCAAAATTGAATGTATCGATCCAATGCTTACCCCTATCTCCGTTGCAATTTCTCGGATTGTGGTACGAAGATCCTGCATCATCACAGTCCGCACTTGCTCAATAACATTGTCATTTCGGCTTGTTGAGGGTCTGTCTGAGCGTGGTTCGCTGCCCACTGATGTGCGGCCATGTTTGAAGCGGTTGCACCACTCCTTTATCCGTGAGGTGCTCATGGCATCGTCCTCGAAAGCTTGTTCAATCTTGCAAAAGGTTTCCGCTTGGGTATCGCCAAGATTGTAGCAAAATTTGATGCAACATCGCTGCTCAAGTTTTTCTGTCATTTTACGAAAACTGAAATCCCACGACCTCTCTCTACACGTCTTCACACGTAGACCGACTGCCGGCAACTGACGCTATCTGCGGGCGGAGTGTCCCCTCCACATTTCCACCAAAGGACGTTTCCTTCGCTTCAGTGGTTTACGTGGGAAAATTTAAGGTTCGATACTTTTTGAACGCACCTCGTATATAAATATATATATATATATATATATATATATATGTAGGTATGTATTTGTATAAAAATTACATTAAGACAACAAATCAAGTCATTAAACAACTAAACTCGCGATATTTGTTTAATCAATAAGCACGAGTTAAGTACATTATTAATTTATAGTTATTAATATGATTCTAGATCACTTAAAATATGCACCGTCACCGCACTCAATTGATTGGGATACTTGACATCGTTTTCAATTCGGGAAGCCGTTGTATACGGTGTCGATATTAAACGAACTCTATCGAAATTTGGTTCCACCAATCAAATACGTCTTTCGTCACACGAACTAATATTTTCTTGTGATTTTCACATCTAATTACATTATCTTTAGATACGATTTTACTTATTCTTGTAGTAGAGTAATAAATGTAAAGTCGGCATTTAATATCCCCTCCTTATGCTATCATGTTTTCTATTTTCATTCTGTGAATACTTCTATTTTTTTTAAATAAGACTAGCTATTTTAAATTATAAAACATAAATTCCTTATGTATAAATTTAACCTTGTAAAGGTTAAATTACTTAACGTATCTACATTTTTCAATTTATTTGGGAAGAATAACTGAAATTTTTCTGTATATTCTTAATTTATTAAGCGTTTACTATATATAATTTATTCACGGTCTTCCTTTTTCTATATTTAAGCACAAAAGAACGTGATTTTTTTTGCTTATTAATTAATTTTACGGAAAACTGCATTTTTAAATTCTATTGCAACTAGGTGTCGCGGTGTTATATCCATAAATTTAATTTTAAGGTCTTTATTATAATTGTACGAATATATGCGATAAATAAAGCTTATCGAAGTTTTCTACTGTCCGGCTTTTGCGTGGATGTGTTTTTGTTCTACAAGTTAGTAACTGTTTTTATCCAAACGATATAGTTTCTTCTTAATGTTCTCTTGTTATAGGATAAAAACGGGTAGGTATTCCTCATGTTCTGATTAATTTAATTAGTAAATGCATTTTAAATTTAATTAGTTCACGACCGGGGATTACGCTAAGATGCGAAAGCTGTTTTTTTATTGGAACGCTGTCGTGCAAGATGTATGCTTTCCTCTCTTTTGAATTCCTTGGAAACATCTTCTGTATATAGACTGTTATACTTTCTTTGTTACATTTAATTTACTTCTTTTAAATTTGGAATTTAGGAAGTTTTTCCAAATTGCTAAAAGTATGTTTAGTTTCAGAAGTAAATTAAACGTATCAACATTGCTTTTGTTATATATTAGGAATTCTATTATTGATTCGAAATTATAAATTATAGTGCTATTATTTTCCCATGCATATTTCTTTCAGTTACAGTAAATCCATAAGGGATTCTAATTCTAATAATAAAATGAATTAAACTAATTTGATCGTTTCCCTAAAGTATTAACAATAACGCGTTTTCAGAAACGTTGAATTGTTACCGATATGCTTTTATGCGGGGCAAAGGGAAAATATGGTTGGCTAAAGCAGACCGTCTACCTTGAGACTCAGTAGTGTAAGCACGCACATTTAATTTTCTAAATTTTTTTTTCTTTATTAGCGTAGTACCTTGAAATTCGTAAAATGAATATTCATTAAAGCCTTATCTGTGGCTGTTTTCACGAACTGACCTCGGCTGGCATGTAGCTTAATCAAAAATTTGATTTTTTCTTGGGGGTTCTTCCTTTTATTTAAATGCCAGTTGGATAGTTACACGGGTGCATAGATTCCATTGGAGGTATTGAGTAAGAATGGTAACATCTTGTATTAATTTCTAATATATTAATTTAATATTTTAATTTCTAATTTATTAATTTATTATTTGCTGCCTGTGGTATTTAGCAAACCAAATTTACGTATATGGTACTCTAAATTTCTCTGTTATCTGCTGGAACAGCGAAATTATTTGGGCTGTTGCTCGTGAAATATCTACCGTTTTTTATGTGCTATTAAAAGTTGAAATAATATCAAGACTAATTGTGCAACGATCACCTGCATGGCATTACAAAATTAAGTATTTTAGCACATAAACGAAATTTCATATTGTCATACGATTGAAATAAATATGTGCTTCGACGAATTAATTCTGGAAGCAAATAACTTTCAAGACTGATGCCATCGACTTGCATTATCTTAATTGAAAAATTATCGAGCGCACAATGTTGCGCGCTGCAGTTGTTACCATTTCAATCAAACTTCCATTTAACCTCCAACTAAATAAATAGTAACCATCTATTGAAAATCAAAAGGTTGTTTTCCAAAATTAGTTTAATCTTTTTGGCCTAATTAAACTTTATCGCAGAAATTTATTACGTTTTAAATTAAAACTTAAACAAATTAAAAACTTCTTGACCCTTTCGGTGTTGGTAAGGGGGTTTGCAGAAATGCCCAAGGATAAGCTCGTCTGGTTGAGACCTTATATCAGGGCGCCAGGTTTGCCTACTACAAATCTGCATACGAAGATTCCTCGAGGCGATAACCACTCGTTTCCTAAAATAACTAACAGGCCAAGTGGGAGAAAATAAAATAAGAAAAGGAAAAAGGAAACAAGAAAGAAATAACAAGTAATACAAGCTGTATAACTTTAGTCATGTATAATTTCTGTTTTATATAATTAGTGTTCAAGTGCTTTACATAACCTATTTATATAATATATATAATATATATAAATAATTACAATGGTTTTAATTACGCTTCAAGCTATCTATTTAAATTTGACCCAAACAGAGGCCAGTATTACTTTAATTGATATAATTATGATTGTTAATGACTTTTAGCATACTTCAACTGTTTAAAATGAAAGCAAAAATTGAGCTGCAACTACCAAGGTTTGTAGAATCTAGATTCATATACTCTTTGTACTTTTCTTTATTAATATAAATAATTTTGACTATTTACCGTGCTACAAGCTTACCGTTACACAAAAAAGGTATATTAAATTGAATTTAACCATTTAAACCAAAAAAGTACTTATATAATTTTGTAATATTAATAAGAAATTAAATATACAAATTTTAGTGATGGTTTTAAATTTAAAAAAATGTAAGGTGAGTTGTCTGACCTGATTTCACTACTTGCTTGTTGAGGACAGATGTTCCGATGTTTTTTTAAGTTTTACGATAATGCAGATGCAATGGGTATTGCCTTTCACAAAAATGTATAGCCCACCTTAACAGATTGGTTTTAGACGATCCAAAAATTGTGGAAGTAATTTGATAAACCGATAATAGAATAACAATAATCTCAAGTCGACAATTACAAACTTTACAGTGATAATAGTAAAACAATAATAATAATAATAGGCCTAGAAACAAAAATAGGAATAAGATAATGTTGAGAACAACAGGTAAAACTTGCCGGATTTATAATTGACCCTAATCTAATGATAATAAATATGTTATGTTTTTTTAAGCTTCTCAAATCCTGACACGCAGTAGCTTTTGAAAGATCGACACAGTATACCAAACAAAAAAAAAGAATATCCAAAATCTCAGGTTTTCTAAGGGGCAATATCTAATATTTAATTAATGTTGGATTTTTACCAAAAAACTTCCCCTTAGTTAAACCAGCTTAAAACTTCCAATATTTCTTCACCAAAATCAGAATCAAAATTGAAGTTTTGAAAAGAAATTCTATTATCTAATGAAGATATATTCAAAAGGTATAAAACACATTTATAAAGAATTAAAGTTGATTGTTGGTGTTTTAGATAAAGTTATGGAGGTCAAAGTATTTATAAATATTTTAAAAATGGAAAATAGATTTTTAAATGAATAGATAGGCAACCCAGAATACACTACTATAATTATTTTGCCAAAATTAGGAATTTTATGTATTTAATCTTAAATAACCCGTAACAAATTATTATCAACAATAAAATTTTACTGTACCGTATCTTCGAATTAAGTACATCATTTGTGTAATAAATACAATATTACCAATCTAACTTTAAAATTTCAATAGTCGAAAGGACCTTTTCTGCCGGCTGAAATTAGTCTCACTACATCCAGTCGTTTAATTTAATAGTGAAACAAATTATTTCCTTCTGATTAAGCTTCTTATTTTTTAGTTGGAATCTTAAGGATAATTTTATCATCTACTTATGTTTAATGAAAATTTCAGTAATTGTGGCATTCAAATGTAAAAAATTGCTGTCACCTACCGTTGGATAGCTGCATCGTAACCCAGAAGGGAGGCAACCGTGAGCCTGCAAACAGTTTGGTGTGTTTGCCTACTACTACCTAAGAAATTCAGATTACTGTCTCCGTATTGGTAACAAATTTAATTAATCTAATTGAATACATTACATGACTTGTTGCAACCAAAATTTAGAAGCTGTCATTTGATAGTTAAGTCAATTTTAAATTCACGGTCCGTAATTAAATTCCTTATTATTATATTATCTTTTATTTATTTAAGTAATATAGCCTACCTTTAAGCATTTACTACTTTTAAGGATATTGCTTTGCCAGTTTACGAACTTATTTCTGTGTAATGACGTCAAATTCTTTTTACAACTTCTAGAGCGCCCGGCAGAAATAAATAGTAAATATTACCTTAGGCTCTGTTCCCCAGACTCTCACTGATTAGCCGGCATAACTTTTCCATCTAGCAAAACGCTTAAATTTCAGGTCACTACATATCGTGATTTCAATCTACGCTACCGTTTCTTTTTTTCTTCTAATAAGACGTCACCTTAAATTACCTTTAAGTAATTAGGTTTCTTTAGGACGTTATAAGACCAGGACCTAAATGATGTGATACTGGAGTAGGGTCATACCTTTGTTTTTTCCTGTTTTTTCTACGATGAAGTTACCACATGGAAGTCGCTTGTATTTGGACTTTCTAATAAATTATACTACATTATATTCTTCTTTCTTACATATAGTTTTTGCAATTAGTTAATAGATAACTATTTTGAGTTATTTAATTATGTGTATTCTTACGTAAAGTAACGCCGTCCGTTAATTTTTTCTAATTACTTATTTTTTTAGATTATTTTACCTGTCTCTGTAAAAAGAACGTACCGACAAAGTTTACTAAGAAAACTTTCATTATCTAACAATACTTCATACTCTACTATTTAATGTCCAGTTTCAATGGACTAACATACAGCCGTTTTTCGTGAAAAAATTTAAAAATTTAGTAAATAGTTTAGAATAGTGTCACACTACTCTGATACTTTGTACCGATTAGAGAGCCTGACGTAAAGTATTTAGCGAAGTTGATGATTTTAATTTTAACTAGATCGGTAGTTTTAGCTCATAGTGCATGAAACGTCTCAAGGCGTTCAATATTTAATTTACAATCCTCTGCTTTGGGTTACGAAGGTAATGCTATAAGGATTTTCATCAGTCTAATTGTGTATCATTACAATTTAATGATACTATTTCTATTTGAATTATTGTATTCGGTATTAAGATTCAAATTGTATCTTTAATAAAAGTATGATTCTTTTTATACATGTATTTTAAATATTAAGTTCATTAATTACACTGTACAGTTATAAGCTGTACTATGTACAGTTCTATGATTCTAAATTCTCAAGTTGACCATGTATTTTATGCCCTATAATAAATCTATGCTACAAGATGTTACTATAAAGTTTCAGGTTATATTTGCTTGCATGCATAATTTGTGTGAGTGTTGATGTGTACTTCTGAGTCGAGAATTTAGGTATGGGGATAAATGGCAAGGATTGTTTTATTGTTATACCTTTTGTAGGTTACGAAGTATTAATTCAAATAGAATACATCTAAGGTGTTTTCCTATTTCGTATCATTGCAGAACTATATACACAACAGCGAATAACGTCCTTTTGTTGTACATAAAATTCTCTCAAAAGCCTTTATAAGAATGGACAATGCAGCGGAAAACATTCTGGGACATTGTACGTCTCTATATATGCTTTATGATTGTCGAATTCTCTATTACAACTATCTGAACACATTCTTATAGCGTTAGCAGAGAACTTATAGTTTCCCTGACCGTAATAAATCGGAAAGCGTCCTGGACTATTACATTCATCAATACCTATGGCAAGGGACTAAATTTAATGGAAGGTATAATTGGCAGGATAATGGTTCAGGTGAGATAGTCGTGGGGACTCTAACTGTTTTGTGTCTGTTGTTGGCTTTTATAGCGCATTCGTTATCATAATTGTTAATAAAATATAATTTCTGAGAATTAAATTATAGTGCAGTGAAAGTTTACAATGGCATCTATTTTAATTAAGTAAAAATCATTATAGTTTTCTATCTATCTAAACTACCTTAACTATTAAATTATGTTATTTCCCAATAGATGGCTATATGAATTTAACTTAAATAATTTACAATTCATTAGATTTCTATTTTCTATTTCTGTTCAATTGTATCTTTAGCTTGAGATGGCCATACCTGTTCACTTTTTGTATTTATTTACATTTGTTGACCTGTGATGAAAGCACAATGAACTTACAATTTCAATCATTGAATTTTTTATTAATACTAACATATTTAATTAAAACTGTATTTTGTTTTATTTAAGGGATTCTTTCATGGGTTATTTATATTTCAGTACATATAATAATTTATACTTAAAAATTATTTAAATTTAGTATTTAATCATATTTTACCGTTCTTGTTGCAATATTAATCGTCTGCATCGATATATTTTGATACTTAGAATATGAATATCAATCCGACGATTAATCAAGATAGGGAAAATGTGACGATAGAATGCTACACTTGCATACATTCTCTTAAAGGCGTTTCAGATATTTTATTCACAATCGACATAATCATATTTCAATTAACAATTTTTCTTATGTATAAATTTATGGGGAGTTGCTAGTTTCTTTCTATGCGCCATTTCATTTAAACCGATTCATTCTACTGTCAAATAAATTTGTTTCTAAAAGCATTTTATATATAAATTGAAGTTTAAATAGCTAATAAATTTAATGAACTGGTATATTTTACGTGAGAAAGTTTTTGTGATTTGTCATCACTGGCTAATCAATTCTTCATGCCGTCCATTGATTTAACGCATTTCACACCTTCAAACGCTAAAATTTTGTACTCTATAATTTCTTTTAAGGAAAAAATGCAGCTATATAGTTGCAAAATGGAAAGCATGCCGTATTCTACTATACACAAAGGCCTTCTATCGAAGCATTTTGAAACTTATTTTAATTTATTTTAGCTTTAGTGTTTGTTCTCATTTTCTATGTGGATGATAGATATAATGTATCGGCGCGTGCCTAGTGATCTGTATTCGAATTTGAATTAATCACTAGGCGCAAACACTTATGTTTTGCGCATGCGAACATGCGACTAGTTAAATTTTTTATTAATGTTTTCTTTCAGGCAACTCGCTAAATTGTTTCCGAGGTTTTTATGTAAATAGCGACAAGTTAGCATGCACAACGTAAAAGTAGAATTGAAATATAAGGTAATAAACGAAATTCGGTAGATAAAGCCAATGTATAAAAAATGCAAAAGGTACTAATCAATTTTAGTGGTTGTCGGTGACCTAGTAAGTTATAAAAAGGATTTTAAGATGTAGGATAATATTTTTGGATAGTTAAGAAAATTCATAAACGTATACGACAATCAGGTGTGGGTTGTAATGATAAACAAAGCAACGATAAATTAGATAAATTCATCTAATCACTAAATGTTAGTAAAAATATCCCATTTATGCACTGTACTAAATGTAATTAACGCAGATAATTTTATTTTAGCGGTATGACAACGAGGATGACACAAAATAAGCAATTTTATGTTCCAGTATGTAAAACACGAGGTGTCGGACAACAGCACCTTTTGCGTTTTATAATTTGTAAATATATGTAAAATAATTAATAGTATGCCCAGAGAAACATATTATGATATTGAAATGTAATTGAATTGATTAATTACGTCCATGACCAAAGATTAACAATAGAAATTGCACGTTGTGCAAAAATAAGGGATATTCACGGTGTCGATATCAAAAGGGCACTGAATATAAAATTGTATTAAAAGTTAAGGGCAGTGCGTAGAATACGCTTAAAGAGAATTATGCAGTTGATAGGATTTATTGGTATGCAACACGTAAATCCGAAGTGAATTATTTAAATTTCAGAAATGGCTATATTAATGTTTAGTTTCTAAAAATATATCTTAATATCTTTTAAATGTTGAATATAAATACAAATCAAATACTAAATGTATCTCTAGCCCTATTACAAATATGTCAATGTTCATTATTTTAACATTCAAGACTTAGATCATTGATTTTATAAGACTAGCAAATACTCAATGTCTATGGTGAATTTGGCATCACATATTTTGTTATTTAAATTAGCGGATAGAGGACGTAGTTAGCATGAAATGTTTAAAATTTGCAAACGATTATTATCCCACTATGAACCAAGAGTAAAACTAATATACTAGCACAGAACCTGCCGGTCAATTTCTGTATTTTCCTTTAAATCATTCATATGCTTGTTTTATATTGGAATTTATGTACACCTAGGTATTAATTATATAGTGCATGTGTTACTGAAAGAAGGAGATAGGTCACGTATGAATATATAGATGTACATAGTTCGTACTTTAACATGACGTATTTTTGCAAGAATGAAAATTCAACATGGATTATGCACAGATTTGCGTATTTATGTACTGTATTTAATACTACTTACCTATAACTACAAAAATTTAAAACAACCGATTACGTAGATTTTTTTTATCATATTATCGGTAAATTCATATACAGTAACTCACGAAAGTCTTCATGCCACCCATCTAAAACGCGTGTGTTTGATAATAAACACAGCTTTTGGCAAAATATATACAGAGTGGTGATTATGTTTTGAACAATATCCATATATTTGTTATAAATGTTTTTGTGAAAAAATTTTATTCAGCAATATGTCATTTGTGAGCATAGATAAATAGTTTTTGACAAATCACGTTCTTGAGCTATAGCGTCTTCATTTTTGTTAATTCACTGCAGATTTTATTATAGCCTTCTTTACTGCTTGAATGATGGTGTAGAAAAGTTGATACCTTACATAACAATTGTTTTAAGAAAAACACTTTATTATGTTTGATAACATCAACATTTGTTCTCAACAAAAATAACATGTAAAATTGAAAAATAAAGAAACTCATTCATAAAATTTAACACAAATGTTCAAATTGTCTACTGATTACCATTTGAGACAGCCCTGTTCGTGTATAAACGCTATTAACTGCACGTTCGATCATGTATGGAGCGATGTTTCGCATTTCCGTTCGAATTTGCTGTTGCAAATCTTCTCAAGTGTTAGGTCTATGCCTGTTAACTTTTGATTTGGCGTGGCGCCACAAAAACCTAAGAGGGAGGCGATCACGAGGGCCATTTGATTAGTCCTCGTCGTCCTATTCATCTACCAGGCCATTTTAGGTCTAGAAGTGATGCGAGTCTGTCCCAAAATGAGCAAGTGCCCTATCTTGTTGAAACCAGATATCCTGTTGAGGCAAATCGGGGTTTTCGTGATTTGGAAAGAGAACTGTGATATCTGGAACAAATAAAATCGTAGAAAATCCAAATATCTGGCAGAAGTCAGATTCCCTTAATAAAAATAAGGCCCTAGAAGACGATCTCTTATTAGTCCAACCCATACATTAACTTTTCTTGATGCTGGCTGTAGGACTCTTGGGTCCAATTAGGATTCCCTCTTACCCAAAACCTGTAGTTAGCAAAAAGTGTCGGTTGAAAAAGATAATGTTATTTAAAAAGTTAAGATCCCTATCATAGCATACCATAAACTCTTCACAAAACTGTAACCGCCAGTTTGAATGATCTTCGTCTAGGTCATATATTAAACGCATCTCATACGGATGGTATTCCTCATGTTTAAACAATTTGACTACCGTCGAATGATTGGTATCATTATTCAATGCTAATTGTCTAGAGAAAGCATGTGGATTTTCTTGAACTTCCAAGAGAATGCCCAATGTAGTCTCCGGGTCTATGGTCAAATGTCCTCCGCAAGGTGAATCTCTTACATTGCAATTTCCTTCAAATTTTGAAACTAATTTACTGACTGCACGTCTTACGATTGGGGCCCTATCAGGATGTTCTTGGTTAAATAAGTTGCACGCTTCCTGATGGGTGCGTAATCTGTCGCTGTGACCAACCATAATTAAACCTTCAATTCGTTCGTATTCTGTTAATTAGACGTTTTTACTAAAAAGCTGTGTAATGTAGATACAGATCTCGATAACTTGTCGCTTCAAACTACAACACTCAAATGTTACAAATTATTATTTTATGGCGACTTGATAAAGTTCAATAGCATTTGCAATTTTGGAACTTTACACGTTATTTTTGTTGAGAACAAATGTAGACGTGATTAAACTTAGTAAACTGCTTTTCTCGAAACAATTGTTATGTAAGGTGCCAAATTTTTTACACTATCATTCAACCTATCAAAAATCTAGGATTGTAATTTGAAAAAATGATGTTGAAATCCTAGCTCAAGGACATGATTTGTCAAGCACCTGTCACAAGACGAAATCGCAATAACACATGTGGCAGAAACACCAGTGTTTTAGCAACGGCCGGCAAAGCTACAGTGGAGCCAGGCGTGGTTCTCCTGTACTGCGAAGCTAAACACTGTCGGAAAAGTAAGTCTAAAATCGGTAAAATATGGGCGCCACTGTTTTCAAGACCATTACAGACAGGTAATTTTGAAGAACAACCTGTATATGTCATGATATAATTAACCTTACCTTATAAACGGAAAACAGACGCTCACGGTACTGCAACAACGAGATTCAAAACTGAAAGAAAAGTTCTTATTCTAACGGTGCTTTCTTTACTTCATACCACTCGGTATATTAAAATTGAAGAATGAATACTGAATGAAACTGAATTACTAATCACTCGGTTATTTCCAAAATTGAAAGTGTGCGGTGTATTAGATAACTAGCTACGAGCTGATCCTATTACTGACCACTCGGTATACATTTAATGCCTGTACTTTGAATTCTTTCAACAATTAGGCGAAGGCAAAAATAAATACTTTAAGGACGTGAGTTATTGAATTAAATTCGCAAATTGTAATCTTACTTCTCTACACGCACTGTAGGGTTAATACTTCACGTCGTAGTATGAATGAATGAAGAACAACACTTTGAAGCACACAAAAATCCATATATTGGGCTGTACGGTTTACACAACTAGCATCAATTCAAATTATAACTTGACTAAATAAAACTCAACTATTAACACATAATACGTTGACTAGCGAGAGACCCGGAACTCAGATTTGGCAAAAACAGATAAGCAGCTGGTCCTGTGCGCAGCTGACTGAATTAATGAAACCAGATTGCGAAACTGAGCTCTAGGTTTTTCGCTAACGACATAACAATTCTTAAAAGGACAAAATCGTCCACAAATATAATTCCAATGGGTACCCAAAATATGATAATTCTAAAATTAATAATTTCATTTACATAATAATATTTTACAGTGGAATTTAAAGGAAAATTACTCGAAACATAAAATGGTTAACAACAAAACAAAATAGTTCTGTAATTTGGCGTTATTAATTTTGTGTCCATAATTTATTTATTCGTGTGTCCCATTTAATAACTGTACTAACTTTAATAATTTTTAAATTGACTTTAAATCAAATACTCTGACCTTAATTGCGGCGGTACACTATGCTTGAGATGATAGAGAATTTGGCCCGGAATTTCCCTCTTCCTGAGGTCGGAATAGGACGAACAAAGAAAATAAAATCAACTTACATGTGGATGTAGAATTCGTGTGCGAGAAGTGGATCAACTAGATTTATAGGATTCATGACTCCTTTTCAGGTGACATATGCTTACATTAAAACAATGGCAGTGCTATCGTTTGAAATTGACAAATCCGAAATTCGGTTATTTCTGCAACGGGCCACTAACCTCGTAGCTTCCGAATTTTTCAACGATTACCAATTATTTCCTAAAACAGATTAAAAAGACACCCTCGAATCACACACACTTTCTTAGCACGTTCTTTCTTTAGAGTGCTTAAAACTTAACTTCTTTTGAAAAAGCACTTCCCCTCGCAGGAAATTCTGACTGACACACGTGATCCCTTGCACTTAGGCACCCTTGTGTCGCCACAAGACGAAACTTAATTTCTTAAAAATAATCGCCCGGATGAATATTACCAATGTCTCTGCTTTAACGAAATTCATTATTTACGTTGACAATTACTTTAAGTTATTTTTAAAAGTTGTTGTTCTACGTTTTGTGCTTTTAAACTGTACAAAATGCTACTTTGTATTCACGCGCTGACGTAATACTAATTGCAGCTGTGTAGCCCTAAATTCTTATGGGATTTTTCTGAGTTAAAGATAGATTTCATATGTCACGAGGTATATTCAAATAGTTTATTTGAAAAGCAATTTACGCTTAAATAAAGGAATGTTTTTAATACTTTCTAAACGGAATTAAATGCATAATTAAAATACTATACGTAGATAATATAATTCGTCAC
>JAHWXV010626131.1:0-15514 GCA_024586415.1 Phrixothrix hirtus | reverse complement strand
ATTGGTCCAATTACCTGATAATTAATATATATATATATATATATATATATATATATATATATATATATATATGCGTGTAAAAGAAGTAATGTGGAGTATTAAATTTTAAAATTTTAAATAGCAATAGGGGTTGAATTATATCAAAATTGGTAGATACTCGATTCTCTAGATAACAGTAAAGTTTTGTAAAAATTATACGATTCAATCTAAAGTATTTCATGGTTAATATTGTCTCGCTTGAATTATAATCCCTAATCGAGGAGGCATGATAACATAAAAACAAGTTTTGATTAGATGACGTGTGTTAATTATATTAAATCAATTTCGAATATTAATCGAGTGTGTTTGCATTAATAAAACATGGCTGATAATTCTAATCGTTTATTAAATCAAAAAATTGAAGCAATGTTCATTTATGTTAAAAAAAATAAAACTTTGCATTTAGCAGTTCGTATGTTTAATGAAAGATTTCCTGAAGCACAAATCGACAAATCTTATTTTCGGCGATTGGTAGAAAAAATTGTTTGCTACAGGAGCCGTGATACATAGAAAGGTGCAGGAAACCATGCAATATCTGAAAATATTCCGATAGACATTGTCGCAGCAATAATTGCACAACCACAATAATCACCAAAATCTGTAGCATATATATGTCGCGTATCTAGTTCTACCGTCAAAAAAGTCATCCCTATAAAATGAAACTATTACATGAAAAGTCTAATGACGGCCCCGAGCTGCGCATGGAGTTTTGTGACGCAATGACAGCTAATATTGAACAATATCCTCACTACCTCAAAAGCGTTTGCTTTACCAATAAATGTTCATTTTCAGTAACTGGTATAGTAAATACTCAAAACGTACGATACTGGTCAATTGAGAATCCTCATTTATTTAGATTGCCATTTACAATTTCCAAATAAATTAAACGTCTGAGCAGGAATTTTAGGAAATCATGTTATCGGCCCCATTCTTTCTTGAAGGAAATCTTATATGCGAAATGCATCTACTTATTCTGAAGACACTAATTGATTAAGTAATTGAATTGTTGATCAAACAGATTTGGGTTCATGATTAAACATTAATGAAAAAATGGTCTTCCCAACTTATATAATACATTTTAGAGAAATTTTTTAATTTTTATTTATTCATCAGCTCAGTTGTTACAATAAAATAACTAAAAAACGTAAGTAGTGCTTGAAATAGTGATTAAAAAATAAACATCTTAGCACAGGAACATCGCTAAAATTAGTAAAATTAATAAAATTACAATAAAACATGTGACGTTACGTTTGGCTCTAATTACGTCGCGGGGAAAAATTATTTACATTTTGCTTAAGTAGACAACAGTCGTGCGGCCGGATTCTTTCTTTACAGGACCTAACTAAATAGGGTGATAAAAAATAAGTCAATAAACCTTCATAAGTTATATATTACAAATAAAAACAAACGAATGATTATTTTCAAATTAAAAAGTATTTACAATAGGAGTACGAAAAGTTCAGAATACTTATCTACAAAATAATCAGATACGCGTTTTCTAATGATAAAATAAATATGTAAAAAATCAACTGAATGAAATGATCGTTAGCTATTCTTTCGTGGCTACGTCAACGGCAATTAAGTGTTGAATTTAATTCGTAAAGCTCAAACAATTAATGTATTTAATTGTTGTTGATAGCAATCGGTTTGTTTCGGCTAGTGTTAATTTTTAGTGACGGACGGATGATACTATTATATTAGTATCACAGGAATTAATTAATTAGCGCTTCTCATAAGAGGGCTCCCAACGATTAGTAATTAATTTCTACAAGCCTTAAACGAATGCTATAATGCATTTAGAAGTTGTCGAATAGCGGGTCCCGTATCAATGTTTAATCGTCGACCTGAAGGATTTGCTATGTTCCTGTCACAGAAACCTTTTGCAGTCTAGATATCTTTTAATGCATGTTCCTATAGCACTAGAAACAAGAAGAAGCGCTTTTAAGCTTCACCTACGGGTTTATCGTGTTCCTTCGTTGAGTTCTGCAGGCAACTGAGATGTTAGAATAAGACGGGCCCCGTACGGTGTACGACGGTGATTTTCAGGATCCTTCAGCTCCGTTATCGCCCAAGCAACTGTTTTACTGAAGGATCGTGATTCAGCCCTCGGTGACGCTTCCTACTGCCCAAGCAACTAAGCGTCGTCAGCGATATCAGGACGCTTTCACATCTTCCAAGCGTAAACTAGGTTCAACGGCTCAATTATATATCTTAAATCAAAGGTTCATTCATAAAGCGGGCCCTACTATGAGAGTGCGCTACGATGTTTATTGTATCGCGGTCGGACCCGGAATGTGCCAGCCTGGCAACTGAGGTCCCCGGCTTTGGTTAAAGTTGCAGTTCTTCGCTTCGCGTCGGTATCGGAGCGTCTCGCTCCGCGGTTGAAATCGAAGTCCCTTAAACGTACTTGAGTTGCTCTTTATATACTTATTTAAGACACGGTATCTTGGTTCCACTAGCGTGATTTATTTGATATTTCATTCTTGCGCTTTACGGTAAATCTGTATCTAGAATTTTCAACGTGTTCATATGTAAAATAGTGGCAGCTTATTTGATATATACAATTAACTTAACTTATTTTAACTAAATAGATTATTTATAGTTTTTCTTATTTTTAATTAGATAAGCTGCTAGATTTACAAACATTTATATATAAAATTAATTATTTTAATTACTAAATGTTTCCCGCACTTCGCATATTCTTAAAAAGTCTTTTACATTGTACTTTTAAAATGTTTAGTTGAAGTGCATCCATACTCTAAATTGAGAATGATTAATAAGGGCGATAGAATGGTTAACGCTCGATGCCTTCTATTGTCAATAAATTGTAATTATAATTTTGGTATTTATTTGAAAATATTACATGTTTCGGGGTCTTGTTGTGATCCCATCATCAGATATGAGGAATAAAAGTTGTACAAAATTAGTTTACCAGTGTATATAAAGAATTGTAACCTTTGTTGGTTATTAATTAAATAATTTAGTATGTAGATGTCATTAATAGTTTTTATAATGTGATTATTTGAAGGCATTTTAATGTATGAAACAATTTAAAACATATTACAATTAGACGAGAACTGAACATGTATGTTTAGTATGTATATTCAAATAAATGTTGAAGATAGAAAACTGTTAAGGATTTGAGTTAAAAACTTCTTGTTTCGAGAAATTGTAGGAAATGTGGATTGGATGTGGATATTTTTACAATTTTAATTACCATGACTGTAATATGTTTTTGCCTGGCATCCATTTTGGTTTGGAATAAATAATTAACTGAGCAATTATCAAACACAAACTCGATGGTAAGTTCAGGTAAAGACCCATTAATTGTATGTAATTAAAATTATTTTTACTAATTCATAATTGGAACATCCTGTATAGATTTTATTTAAGCATTTCATATTTAATTACCGACATTTTTCGTTTGTTAATATTAATAGCTTTTATAATTGTATTAGTATTTATATTAGATAAAGTACGTAAATAATCGAGGAGTTCTTGATCGTTGACCTACACTAGAGAAAACATAGTTAAGTAGGTCAAGGAACGTGACCTTACAAGCAAAACATAGGAGTGCGCGCTTGTAGATTAGATAGTATGTACGATGTTCAACTTTTGTGGAAAATATCATACTTTGTTAATTAAAATAATCACTTTAATTAATTCACGATTTAATTAGTTAATTTTAAGTATGTATTTATTACTTCTGTATTGTATAAAATTGTGAACCAATTAATCCGAATGGTTTAGCTGTTAATGACATATTATTAATTACACTTGTACAGGAGCAATACTATCAAAATAAATTGTTACTGTTCCTAGGACATAAAAATAACGCATCTGATGGTGTAATCATTGTTAATCAGATGATCTCCGTAAGCCAGAAAAGTTTGATTCTAATTGCATCCGTTGATAACGAATTTACTATAAAAGCCGCTACGTTAGGCCATTTAGAACAAAGTTGACACTCGCTTCAGCAAGTTAAGAGGTCGTTCCTTAAGGGTATTGTTCTCTGACACCCTAGAGCACAGAAACACTAAGGCAAAGTTTCAAATCTACTTTGAAACTTTGTCTTTGATAGACTTATTTGTTTTTTATTTTTATTTATTTATTAAATTTACTTGTAATTAATTGTGATGATTTTCTCTTATTAATGTTTTATTGTAATTTTATTAACTTTACTAAAAATCAGTAATTATGTTTTCTAACTATTTTATTGTAACATCTGTGCTAATGAAGGATTTCCTTGTATATTGAAGTACAAGAGGTACATCCAAAAACGTTCCACAATAATAAATAAAAATTAAAACATTTCCCTGAAATGTATTATATATGTTGGGAAGACTATTTTTTCGTTAATGTTCACGCTAATTGATTCCTTGATTATCTAAACAGTCGAAGATAATCCGGAAAAATCTAAAATGGACATTATCTATCAACAAGATGGAGCTCTTTCTAATTTTTATCATTGTGTCCGAACACTTGATGTGCTAGGGAGCTATATTGATGCCGCGATCTAATCAAATGGTCTGCCAAATCACCTGATTTGAGCCCGCTAGATTCCTTTCTTTGGGAATATTGAAAAAGCAAAGTTTATGCTACTACAACTCTAAGGGAGTTACGTGAAAAAATAACAATGGAATGTAGAAATATTCCCTTGGAAACGATGAACAATGTACGTCAGGAAAGAACAAATAGATTGTTTTACTGACGTGCAAGGAGCCCATTTTGAACATCTGGTGTCGTGATCGATTCTGGCATGTTTTATAATACTTTCCTTTGTAACTTTAGTTTTAATCGTAAAATGTTTATAAAACTTTACTGCTATCTAGATATTCGCCTCATCCACCAATTTTGATATAATTAAACCGCTATTACTATTTATAACACTAAATATTACAGGACTTATAAAAATAAGACAAAACTGTGTCACACAGTACAAATCGACAATTATTAAAGTAACACAGCGAATAAATGTCAAGGTTGTTGCAGCATATGCAAGGCCAATAAACTTGAACTGAGTAAATAAATACGAACCAAAACTGACAGTTGTTTGAAGGAAAACCAATAAGCAAATTACAAATTTATGGACGCAAGAAGTAAACAACAAGAGATGACAGATGACTTGGACTAAACAACATTAAGGCAAATCCACAAGCACGCAGCGGGGGTCGGCAAACTTACTACCGTAATAATACTTAGAATATTTATATTGGCATGGAAAGCAGTGATATGTGGGTGGAACAAATGGAAAATAACAGGACACCAGCAGCAGAGCAATTCGAGATGACACCGTTGAGAGAAACGACGAGCAGCATGGGAAATGGAAGTGGACAACAACAAGCAAATCAAATAATACAAGAAATACCAGCCCAATCCAAATTAAATCGCGCTATTCGCTTGAGTATAATCTTGATGGTCAGCACATCTTCAGTTCCAGATCGCAACTAAGATTATTCTTAAAGCTTGGAGCAAGTTGGGGGTGAAAACGGATGTATAACAGAAGACAAAGAATTGTTATTCCGAAGCACATTCTTATTTTGGGTACTCAACCCGAGCCCTACCCCTTAAAATCTAAAACTTGCATATTCTTTTCTTTACGTGCAGAAGTTGGAAATTAGTGTCGGAACTATGTACTGAAACTTTCAAATCCTTATTCCTATTCAATAAAAAATTAGAGGGAAGGAGCAATTTTATGCGACCTCTCTGTATGTATATATATATAGTTGTTGGGAAAGTTGGTAACTTACATATATCAGAAATATTCCACAGGCCAAAATATGTTAAAGAACAAGGAACTAATCTAATTCTGTTTATTACAAAATCTCTTACTAGCTACGAGAACCCCTTTACGTAATAACATAAACATGAAGTTTCTAATTTCTTGAAGAGTATGGAAGAAAGATTATTTGCTTTAACCATGAAAGAATAAACAATACTCGCAGTTGAGTTATCTCACTGACATGGTGTCGATCATTTGTTTACTTAAATGACTTCAATTGCCTGAAAATGTTTTATACAGGCTTTTTAAAGAAGATAGCTAAACAAATCAATAAAAAAAAACGGACTGCACCTTCAGGAATCAATAAAAAATCTGTTTTACAGTTATTTTAAACCCCCGGTGAAACTAGTCGAAGAGAATTATTTTACACCAGAGAGGATATATAACTAACAAAATTGGTGTTACGGTGAATTCAAAGAGAGCATCCAAAACTATGACAGTAAACAGTAAACCACAGGGGATCGGTACACTTTAGTTAGGGCAGAAATATACTTTTCTGCTGCAAGTGCTTACATACCTCTCTTGCAGGTTTTTCACTGAGAGACAATGCAACTGCGTTTTTTTGATAGTTTAATGGCAAGAGGTTAGGTGGATCTAAGTCAAAAGATACGGAATTACATTTCAAGCCTTCAAAGGACGAACCTATGCTCCTCCTTCCAAATGGTTACACTTCGCATATTAATACCACGAACAGACTACAAGCACTAAACATATCATTTGTCAAACTATTAAACACATATTACGACTACGAAGTAATAACCAAACTATAGCGTTGTTTTTACCTTTCATGAGCTCTTCGCATTATTAAAAAAACCGTGCTGGGCTCGTGGATATAAGTTTCTTTTCTAATATTGGGTTTTTACCGTGTGCAGTTTTTAAAATCACAGCCACAAATTATGACATAAACTTATGTTACACCCTATATATTAACATGTTCACTATTTTATATTACTTATTTTCTATTAAAATGATAGAATTTATGACCTGACTAAGTATACTCAGACATTAACACCTAAAATATGAAAACGTTATATCTTAATTCTAACGGGATCTCCTATTAAATGTATGTTTTCGGATAAATGTTAATTGAGAATTACTACCACCAGCTCACGAATGCCACACACAAAGTTATATTCAACAATGCTTTCATTTCTGATAATCTCTCTTACATGAGCAACTGAAATATGAAAAACGCCATACCTCATAGGGGAAAAAATAACGTGCGATAATTTTCATTTCAAATACTCGTATACGAACCATAAATTTCAATTACTTGTTCCTATGTAATTTATTTATTTATTACATCTAAATAAGCCCAATTTTTAGTTTTATATTTATTTTTATATTCATTATGATATAAAATAACTTTTACCTTGTAAATTTTCCTTATATAACCTATTGCCTGAAATAAAGATGAATAGAAAATCAATATTAGTAAGTGGTGCTGAAATTCATTTGAGACATTCAAATGTGGCGATATTATTTTGAAATCCCACTGACAAGGTGTAATGAATATTCACCTTGTTATAATTTATCACTTTTGGTATATGAAAAGTATTAAATTTATGCTTGCTCCGTTTTGATGGGTATACCATTTGTTTCTTTATGTAATAAATGGCTGTCCTTTCAATGTTTGAATAAGTAAAGGAATTCTAGGCTTAATATTATACTATTATTTTTATAAACATATTTAGTTTACTCTTCATTTAATAATATTAAGGTGCAAGATAAAAATTGTCGCGTATATAAAATAACACTTAGTAAAACCTTCACAAGTTATTGATTATCCATTATATGTCCTATGTTAATGTTGATTTCCAAAACTTATAATTAAACTATAATGCAAGTTTATAAAATGAATTCTGCATAATTGTCGAACCAGTTAGAATTACTTCAATACACGAATTCATCTGTACGACATAGTATTGATTATACACTTCGCTAAAATAATTATACAGCGATGCTAAACATATGCAATTTAAATTACTAATTGACCTTCTAAATCAAATTCATTCTACAAAATTTTGTTTCAGGCTAAAACACTATTTAATTCATTTGTTTATAATTCTGAAGGAATTCTTTCACTAAGTAGTGTTCAAAACCTCTTAATTTAATTAAGGTAAAATTAAATTAATTTAAAATTACAATGTTTTTAACATGAAAAACACAAACTAAATCAAAAGGTAATGATTCACTTGCGTTTTTCAAGACATTAGTAATAAGTTGCTTTAGAATAAGTAACCTATTCATAGCAACATAATAGCTAGATAAGATCGAAAACAATAAGTTTAAAACCTTGATATTTCCTGTGCAGAACACAAAGGATGATGTTTCTAAAATAATGAAACATTCCGAGATTCGTAGAAATGACGACAGAAATTACAAGGAAAGAATTCCAAAATATTCAAGGACGATTGGTCAATTTCAAAATGGGTAGTAGAAATCCTCACTACATGAAATGTTGATAAAAAGACATGCAGGGCGAAAAACTGGGTCTACTCCTGAATAATAGTTGAACTCTTAATTATTTCGATTAATGCTAATTAAGTGACCGAAGTGCAAGTGCTAGTGGTCGAGCAATTCTAATTTAACAACTCCAAAGGTAACAATTGTCGATAAGGCCCAGACCATTAAACAAAATCGTAACAAATGCATATTACGAAACGTCAAAAAAAATTCGCAGCTTTTGAAGTCAAATTTTAAGACCACTGAAAGTACGAATTTAATAAGTAAATTATCTGAGAAAGATTTAATTCTAAACAAGAATTAAACAAATCTACCGTTATGAAAATAATCAAAATCTCGAAGAATCTAAAATTAAAATTAAAACAAACTTAAATAAGAAATGTTAAAATCCTTTCAATTTACAAACAATTTAAAATGCATTAGTAAAGTATTTACCTGTGACATTGACTAAACGGGAAGCACTTAGTTTGCCGGTGATTTCATAAATAAAGTTCTTAGATAGAAATTCTTTGTTTACAAATATACAAATATTTGAACTGGACCTACTTTTAGGAAATCATTAGTAGTAAATACTTGCAAGGAATTTCTGTTGCATATTAGATAGGCAGATGGATAGATAGAATGATTATTTCATCAATTGAAAAGCATCAAAGCATAAAGCCAACTAAGCAATAATTGACAAAAAAGGGTTCTAAAAAATTAACTTAACATACAAAAGAAGTTTTTACAGTTAATGTATTGAACGAAAAGCGGCCTAGATCCTACTAGCAATTAATGAACCAAAATTATACGCCAAAAAATCCTCAAAGCTGTAACACGTTTTACTTAGTAGATACTTTTTCAGTTACCTTTAAAAATTACTATACTTGAGGATTCTTTAATGTCATAAAGCCAACTAAGCAATAATTGACAAAAAGGTCCTAAAAAATTAACTTAACATACAAACGAAGTTTTTAGAGTTAATGTATTAAACGAAAAGCAGCCTAGATCCTACTAGCAATTTATGAACCAAAATTATACGCTAAAAATCCTCAAAGCTGTAACACGTTTTACCTAGTAGATACTTTTTCAGTCTAATTTTAAAAATTATTATACTTGAGGATTCTTTAATCTCACTACTAAGAGCATTATAGTATTTGCAGCAATTGAAGTAGAATAAGTGTCAAATTTAGAGTGGCGCTAGTGATTTATTTTCTACAATTTACAACATTGAAATTTAATTAAGTTTGTGTGAATTATTTTTATTCAAACGTTTTTTTTTACAATATAATTATTTAAACTAAGTTTGATTTTGATTATTGAATATAGCGTTAAGGTAATTTGACACACACAAATTTAAAATTTGTAAATATAGCTTACAGGGTAATTATTCGGAAGTTCATAAAAAACAATTAAGTAGTTGTCCTTATTTGAATGAAATTGACGAAGGCAGCGCTCGCGCCTACTATAAATAAATTATTAGTTTCGTAACCCTAAACTGGGACAAGTAACAAAAAATAGATATCTGTCCTCAACAAACATTCAACTTACAACTTTTATGACTAAATTTCATGAAAATTAGTCACTAGTTATATTTTTAACATTGAAGGCTTTTCATATAACCTTTGAAATTGTTTATTTGATACTATTATATCGGTGTTATAGTCACTTACAAAAACTTTTAGAGAATTTAGAATAGCTCTTTTCTTATGTTCTTATATCACAATAATAATTTAGCAAAGTTGTTGTTCCGTACCTTGTGCGGAGACTAGTCTTGAGGCTAGCATGGACATAGCTTAGACTTTTATGAAGCGTTACTGATTTATTTTAAATTTAAAAATTATTTCGTTTGTTTTAATACAAATATCATACTCATTTAATAGTAGTTTGAATAATAAATCCGTACAACGTTATGTTGCTTAAGGCTCTCATAGTTGTTTTGGTTCTAGTGCGATTTTCTGGCTATTTTCTCTTACTCTACATAAAATATAGGTAAAAAAGAAGGTATTGTTACGTGCAAAGTTTTCGGTGAAGAAATGTTAGTGGAAATGCACGTTTTAGTTTCCCCCGAGCATGAAAATCACGAATTTAGACCTTAGTATATGGTTGTACCACGCACAAGATATATAGAGAATGAAGGATTGTAGATAAACAAAATTTTATATTTAAGTTTGTACCCACCCGTGCAGGTAACTGCAAAATTTCATTAATACCAGATAACCTGAAGTGCTACCTTCCTCTTGCGATTTTTTGGTTTTTCGCGATTTGCAAGAAACTAGCTCTACCGACTTTTTTTTAACTTACTATGTTTCTTAGCAAATCAGTGCCCTTTGATATGATTTAGGCAGTTTCTTCAAAAATTTTCTGTAAAGCGAGCAATCGCAAATACCTTTACAATTAGCTCCGTATAAAATAATAATGAAACTAAACGTCCTGGCTGACTGAAAATGTATATTTGAAATTATAGCTGCATATGAATTCAAAATAAATTGTGTAATTAAAATTACATAACCGGAATTACCAGACTACTTCTGTCATTTTTAGATATTTTAAGATTCGGAACTGACACTTTTCTTTACACTTAGGTCCAATCCTTCCATCTCTGACTAAAATATAGATTCACTAATTGACAGTTAAATTGTAATTTATAGTTTAAAAATAAATCAGTCTTCCTATATACTTTTAACCGTTGGTTAGTTAAACGGATGAAATATTGGGAATAGATAACCTGGTAGCACCTATAAAAAGGAATTGAAATAGGAATTAATTATATTGAAAAGAAATAGGTATATCCTGTTTGCAAGTGAAGGGTGATATACACAGTAAATATAACATTTATTCGATTTTAACGAACTTTTAATTTTTATTTCGAATAAATAGTTTGAACTATATTTTCGAAAATTTACCTCTCTTCACTGTATATGCTAAGATTTGCTTCATTATTCATTTTGCAGATTTAAAAATTTCCACGATAACAAAACACAAATTAAACAGCAGAATAAAAATTACTTGCCATGAGTGTTACAATGAAAATCGATGGCTTTCGCTTGCATTTCGATTACTATGGATAGCCAGTTAATGCCTATAAGGAACTATTTCTATCCCACAACTTATATGCTGGTTAAATAAAATTTAACCAACATTTAGTACTAATCACAGATGGAAATATTGAATACCGTCGATTAAAACTAATCGATATCGTTTAAAATTTAACTAAAGGTGGAAATTTTTTCTTAGCTATTTAATTTCATTTTATAATAAATTTCTGAAAATTTAATAACCGAACGTACTTCAAGGATTAATTTTGAGCAACATATTTCAAAAACTAAACATAGTAGAGAAATCAATCTTTTAATTTAACCTTCCTATCCTTCTGATATGCGACGAAATGCTTCTACATGCTATGTGTACACCCAGCTTGGCTGCTTCTGACTATTTTTTCCCGAAACATGAAAACTTGGCCAGCTAGTAGGAAACTTTTATTGAATAATTAAATAATCACCGAACTGGACGCATATTGCTCAAATTTTGATAAATTGTATTTTAATAAATGTAATAAACGTCTTGAATTTCATAGAAATAAGTGTATTAAATTAGAGGGAACTGTGTTCAAAAATTAATTGCTTTAACACCGAGGAAGTAACTGCTTGTTTGATATTCACCTGACCCGGTGAGCTTTCTCGCATAAGTAGAAGATTTTAGAACACACATTTGGTGTTGGTACATTTGTAATAACTTTTATAGGTCTGCCATCTTCAACATCATTAGAATAAATATATTGAATTCGAAGTGGATTATGTTAAAAAAATATGTTTTACAGCGATAATTACAATCCTGTATAGAATCCGTCATAAGGAAAATAACAATTTTGTCAGTTTTTAACTGAAAAAATGAGAAGGTGCTGTTTTTAGCAAAAAAACTTTATCTACCTTTGACATAGTAACCTATTCGTTGTATATAGTAAATTTAGATGGCGGAATAATCCGTTATTATAGCATCTAATGTTATTTGTACGCTCAAAATTGCTTTTAACGTTTTTAAATTAGATGTTAGATATTCTAGCACCTACAATATTTTTTATGCAATAATAGTGCAATATATTTTCTTAAAGAAGAGGCTTTAGTAAATTTTTAAATGTACAACAGTTCCAGATTTTCAATTAAAGTGAATTATTATAACGACGTAATTGATTTTTTAGTAGCTTTTTGTTAAGAGCACTTGTTTATGACTTTTTTCTGTTTGTTTGTTTTTGTGGCTAAGGGTTCGGGATGTGGAATTTATCTTGATCTTCTTGGAGTAAAATTATGATATAGTCATTTCGCCATGTCCACTAAAATTTTGTCAAATTTGGAGGAGTTTTACTGCCAGTAGGAACTTTTTGCATTGACACGGGACCTAAAATTTTACATACTTATCTGAGAAGAAGGCACAAGGTTATTACTCAAAATGGTTCTACTATGAAAATTATGTAATAACAGGCTCCATATCGACCAAACCATTTAGAAATTACTTTAATAATTCTATACTTCCGAACGTTTACAATAGTTTTACCAAATATTGCGTAATTCGTCAATTTATACAGGTTCTTCAGAAAATCGTTTATAGCTACTGTTCGCAATTTGGTGTTCAAATCTATATAATTTTTTAGCCAATAGGTCTGCTTAAATTGTATTACTCTATGAAGCTCTGTAAGTTTAAGACCTGCAGCCAAACATTGTTTAAGATTATAGTAATGAATTATGTAACGTTTCTTATCATGCAAAGTTGTCATTAATTTAAGTATTTTAGAGTTAGGTGATTTTCTATGCTCAGAACAAAATGAAAGGCCGTTATGTAGATTGTGCAGCTCTTTACGATATTATAGATCAACTTCCAATACATATCCGGTTTGTGAATCTGCAGGTACGGATGTAATATCTAAATTTTCGATTTCTTCAGCACTGAGCCATTTAAAATCACCCACTGTCAAAGGTTTACTCATGGCTAGACCGTATAAATTGTTTACGTCTTAATAGCATAAATACTTAGAATGATTGCTAGGATCGTAGTTTCTTAAGTATGTATTATTGGCCTTACTATAATGTTTACAGCATTGGCGGATACCACCTCTAATCCCCCGCTCGAAGATAAGCAACATGTCCACATCAGAAAGCAACTCAAACTTCACTTTTGTGTACTTTAACATAGCATCCCATGTAAATCCTGGAATCGTAAAATAATGAACGCAATCTAAACCGTATGTATTATAACAATTGTTTCTAAATTACTGAAATACGTCTGCTAAAAGTAATATATCAGCATTTAAATAGAGGACAGAGTAATCGCCCAGATTAGAAATGTTGAACTTATTCCACACATTTTATGCATGTTCGTAATCAACCTTAGATACATGTTTACCAGTTAAACTATTACAAAAGCTTTCCCTAGGAGAAAGTTGTGTTTCGTTAAATTTCTCGAATTTATCTAGATAGTCATAAGGGAAAACACCTTTTCTAGTTAATAATTGTTCATCTTCTTTACTTAAATTTGAGTTCTGTTCTTTTAAAATTTTAAAATCTCCATCAGATAAATAAGAAACCAGTTTACTTAATTTAGAATCCATAAATCTAAAGGAATCTATAAACTTGAATTTAATATTTGTATTGCGTTCTGTTGTCGTAAAAGAAATGTATCGATCTTTGTTTATAGGTAAAACAGTAAGGTATCCGGGGAAACATCTTGCTAGTTCTTCGATTAACACATGACTATCGTATCCACTTAGATTATGAGATATTACTGGTATAACACTCTTTAGCTTGTAATGTAGATTGCATTCGTTATGTGGAGATCCTCGGTATATTCCAGTTAAATGATAGTAATCTCTTACGTTAACATCAGTCTCGCTAAATAATCTTTCACAAATGTGACATACAGATGAATTTACATATTTAAATTTCTGTTCGACCGTTAGTTCATTCATAGGAAGGTTTCTATCAAAATATGGCTTAAATTCATCTGCAATTCTTCCAAGTTCATTTACAAACCATTTCTGACAATCCTTCGCACGATATGATCTGTAATACGATAGCGAAGCATCAATAGAAGAATGTAAATAATAACCCGCACTGCAAGTTTCATGATGTTGACAATTGTATTTGAAGTATTGTCATTAGTAGTCCCATCAATATTTTTTAATAAACACTCAAAGTCACCGTAAATGACAAAAGGTGCAAGTTGTTTGTTTTGATAATTTTTAAAGTCCACAAATCTACCAGGTTTACACAAATTTATTTTACAATTGTTTAGTTTGGTACAATCTATAGTATGAGTTTTTAATTGATCGTCAGTTGAAAAATAACAAAGACAACGATCACAAATATGAACCTGTTTCTTGATTTTATTCAATTGTGTAGCTACAAAACGCGAAAGATCCTTAATCCAACAGTAATGAAATCTGATACCTTTCGCATTTGTTTTAGTATCTCCATCTCGGTCGTCACCATTACCGCAATTACTAAAATCTTGATTTTCCGTTTCACATTCATCCATATACTCACTTTATATAAGCAATAAATTAATATGCTTTTCTTTCTTTTCAGACGTAATACGTAATGGTATAACACTGTACTGGTTTTTAATTAATGCTAACCCATAGATATTTAATGAAATTATCGGATTTAATTTTAAAAATTTTGATATTTGATTTGAACGAATGTTTCCGGGGAATTCGATGCCCTATTGGATTAACACTGTAGAATAATGAGGATAGGTAGAAATTCTAGAAGATTTTTTATTTGATTGGGATGGATATATAGCTGATACAATAGACCAAGCAAAACAGGTCTCATCGTGATTATTTACGTTATTGCAGGCATGTTTGTTTTGCATGCTCCGCGGAAGATTAATATAAGAAGAGCCTGAGAAGAACAAATTATCACAACTGTTTATATTTATATACAAAGAGCTGATCTTGTACAAATCCTAACCTGAATGCTCTTCTTCAAACTGAATTAATTGATTTTGTATATTTTCTGTCACACGTTTGAAACCCATCGTTTAATTCATTTTTATCCAAATCGCTTGGCAGTAGTCGAACATTCTTTGTATTGAACGCAAAATCAGTTAAAACAGGAACACCTTCATTATATTGACATGGTTTCATAAATTTTGCATGCAATGCGGTGTTTACTTTAAAAATGCAATTAAACTTTTTGTACGCATTTCGCATTCTTGATGAAAATAAATAAAACGAATCCTTTAAAAATTCTT
>JAHWXV010626124.1:0-22721 GCA_024586415.1 Phrixothrix hirtus | reverse complement strand
ATATATATATATATATATATATATATATATATATATATATATATATATATATATGTATGTATGTATGTATGTATGTATATATATTCATCGAACCGGTTTCGATATCGCCCCTCGTTCAAACCTAAACCTTTAAGTATACTAATAAACCCGTACTTATCCTTCCAACACTCAGAACACGTTTCGCGAAAAGTTTGAAACGGCATGTCTGTACTGACATAATCTTCATATGCTTGTTTTAAATTTAATTCATTTTGCCTACTAGATGCTTAGGCAGTATGATGGTCTCGTTTTCGCTAAAGGGATAATAATTTACACCTCTGATTGGTTTCAAGCTTTGAAAATACGTATATGTTTTCAAATTTGAGTCCATTATCGCTAACGAGAAGCATAATAACCAGGTTTGTATTACTGACATTGCTGGGTGTGATTATAAGTCCGTGAATTGTATTGTTTAACAGCTCACCATGCTTCCTAACCCTTTTATAACGAAAATCCTAATCCGTTTTACTACTTTTATTTTAAATGATCACATTACACTGACTAACTACAGTCTTATTATTACGAGTGAAATAATCGAAATGATTTATAGTTTTATTACGCTCCTTAAAATAAATTTGCAAAAGTAACTACAACTAGTACAAAGTACTATACTATACAATGCAATCGTGAATAATTAGAGTGGAAACCATCCGCCAGGCTTCAAGCTTTCTACTCGACTTCATTTCCAGCTTCGCATCTACGGAGAATTCTTTAACACCTCGCTTTGTTACGAACAATCGACCACGAAGACGGGTAGTTCTTAAACCTGGCGTAACTTAGTGCAGGTTCGATGTCATCCTGATCGCAATAAGCTCGTTGAAAGTTCAAGTACTTAGTACGCTTGAGAATGATCGCCCGCGGTAACGTGAAGATTTACAAGGTTCACGGTCTTAAATTTGAACGCGTTGGTCGTCTTAATTCCATTGGTTCTTCTGGAAGCCAATCACGATCCGCCGAGGGTTTTGTAGACCGATGGATGATTTGATCGGCCAAATGTCGCTTCTCGTTTCTTTAAGTGCAGGTAATTCGTATAACTCCTACTGGCGGAAAGCAATTGGAATGATCGGCTTTACGTTCATCTTATTGAGAAAGTCTACTCTTGCCCGGTTGTTTAAGGTAATATGGAGTACTCTTCAGTATACATTGTTTAAAGTAATCGTCAATTGGATTCGCTCACATAGCAGTCGTTATCAGTTCTAGATCTGATTAAGATTTGTTCTTGTGTTATGTTAATAATACGACGCTTATAAATTTCGGCAGATCTAAATGTGTGCTTCTGTTGTCAGTTTATTACACGTTGAGTTTGAGGCACGGCTTAACCATCTCGATCGCCTTTTATCATACAGGGCGCTAACTCCAAGTTATTGTTTTCATGACTTGAATACAAAACACTTGCCACGCCGGGTAATCTACACGAGTCAATCTCATACCGGGAAGTTGTTGACCAAATTAGATTCCTTATTAGGCTCGTCAGTTCTAATGATACCCTCTATGTAAATGTAGCTATTGTGGGTAGCCGTTATTAGATCTTGATTTTGAATGTATGCGTATTTCGTCGGACAAGCCGAAAGTCCTCGGGCCGAACTGAACATATGTGTGCCTCTCATATTTAGCAATCGACTCGTCAAAAAGAAGTCATCAAAAACGTTAAGTTTAGTATTCATTTTAATTTACTTTAAACGCCGTGTTAACTCTAATAGAAGTTAAAATTATTTTTCGAGAAATGATAGTTTCTCACTTCCTTTATTCAAACAAGGCGTAGGTGAGGATGAGGAGGATGATGAAGAGGCGTTTGTTAGCGATTGCGTAGGTGTTTGGTCTGCAGAAGGCATAAAGCAATTGAATAAATTACTTCCGCTCACTTGATTATTACTAAACTTTAAGCCCATCTTCCTTTATTATTTCATAACTCCATGCGTTCCTCAGGTCTACAGCTTCATCTGTTTGATCAACGATAGTTATGGTAATGTTACTTATAAGATTGGCAGTCACCGTTAAATAGGTTGGATTAACGGGCGTCTTGTTTTATCTAAACCCCGGAGGTACAGACATGTCTGGTTCGTACAGAGTCCTCGCCCGTTTGTCGTTTCTATACGATCCCGTTATTATCTTACAATCTAAGTGAATATTCGCATGCTGTAGAATTTGAACGTCCAAATTGGAATAATTTTCGGCTTAAATATTCGTACCTTTCATTTCGTCCGTCTTGATATATTCTCTTACGGTCAGAGGATCATTTAGTTTACTTATATAGGGTATATTTACATTTTCTTATTAAGGTATTTAACAATTTTATTTGCGTCGTCCCTATACATATCAATTTTGCATCTAGGCATAGACGTATGTTCATCACGGAAATCGGGGTCGATATGGGTACTTGTAGGGACTTGGACGTTAATTGTTGAGCGAACGGACACGCTTCATTGTTTAAGTGGAAATTATTTATATTTCATTGAGAAGTTTTAGTGGCCTCATCGATGGCTTAAATTTTGTTTGTCGTGACTAATTGGATTGAGAAAATCGATATTTTCAGTTCTCTTATTTTTTTCAAAGATGCCCGATGAGGTAGTTTGAGAAACATGTGTATTTTTTTAATTATAACTTTGCTTAATATTTACTTGTAGTAAGGATTGTTTAGTTGAATCTTTATTAAGGACAAGATGGTTAAAACTTAATTGTCAAAAAGTAGCATATCCCATGAAATATATTTATGCGTTTTGCCGTTAGATGGACTCAGCCGTTCCATGTGGAAATTAATGACTTACAAATTTAAACCGTAATAATAAAGCTAAGTAAAGTATTTCCGTTTAATCGTTATTTAGGACTCAAATGGTGATTAATTTTATGTAAAACTGCCAAGAAATTGTTTTGATAACTATTAACTTTGCGATAATTAAATTTTTTGAAATAAATTAAAAATTTTTAGTTTGCCATTAGGAATGTTAATTTTTTTAGACCGGTATTCCAGAGTTTGGCTAATTAAGTAGCTCTTTAATTTTTTTAATTTGAGCTGTAAAATAAATATTTAACTGTAACATCTGTTTATGCACTATAGTTAAAGTCCCTTTTAATTTCTAAATGTTGAGCTTATTTTAATTAGGGCTATGTTTCTATTTATCAAATGTATGACATATTGTAGGATTTTGAAACGAATTTAATACATCCTGTTATTTTGTTAAAAATAATTGATTGTTGTGAATTAACTATTTTTAGAACTACGACTGAGTGAGTCTTTTTGTCCCTCTAATTGAACAGTACTGATTTACCACTTTATTATCTACTTAATTTTGATTTTTATCCTTTACAGCATAATTAAAAATGTTACCTTTTGTTGCATAATCTTCACGATAGCTTTGAGAATCTTGGAACTAAAAGACAACATTCGCCCTATGATTCCGGCCTTCGTGAAATGAATGTTAAATTTACCCTCTATAATGCGCTTTAGCGTGCTGTTATTCGGCAACAAGTAAAAAATGGACTCATTATAATCTTTGCTGCTGCTGTCACCTTCACGAACTTCACTAGGTAAGATAGTAGCAGGGTATCGTTTGATAATCTCTTTTTGCAAGTAATCGTTTATTTCTGTAATTTCATAAGATCCATGCTTAATCTTAATCGTTTCGGTATTCCTAGCCGCCGGTCATTTAGGTTGCCTACAGTACACGGAATCGTTTTCTTCACTGATGTTACGAATCGAATAGCATCCGTAGAATTCAAACAATATCAAAACATATTTTTGTTACGGATCCAATTCGACCGGTGGATATATAACATAACTAGCCACGTTTCCAACACTTTCGAGGCTAAACATTTTCACCAAGCCGGCTTGAGTCTTTCTTATAGTTTAGCATAAATGTTCGTGTTATTATATATAGAGTTAAGACAAAGATGATCGCACGTATAAGTGTTAAAGTTCTGTTCTCTTTTGTAATTGTAGTAGACGGTACAACGCGTAAGGTACTTCATAAGTTCCCTAGGTGACTTTAGATTTCCAAAACTGTCATAGTAAAGCACTTTAAGTCCTCGTTTGAGAAAACAAACCTAGTAGCTACCCAGATCGCCTTTATCTTCAAAATTTACAATTGAAGACTCGTTTCTGTGAGATTTCTTAGATAGATCGTCACACATCAAAACACCTCTAAAGTACGGCACGTTCGTGGCATATTTTCGCAAGTCCACATTGGTTAAGATACGATGAGGTAATTTCACTATTTTTTTGAATACCTATAAGGTCGCAAGTAAAAAGTGCTACTTGACTTGTACGGCTTCAAATAAAGTCCTGAGCCTTTCTTGCCTATAACGATAGCTTCCATCATTTTAATATGTCTACCAGTTTCCTCCTGAAACGTTCTCATATTATTCGAATGACTGATCGCTTTAGCAACCCACGCAACTCCGCAACTTAGCGCTCCGAGCGCCGAAAGCACCGCGAATAACGGAATTAGACAGTGGTACACCAGAAGGCGTTCGGACCTTTGGACTTCCGCTTGACTTTAATTACAGTTCGAGCGATACTCAGAGTCATTTTTATGAAACTTTCAACGCCTCTACCTTTACGTGGACCTCGTCGTTTAATCAGAATTCTTATCTTGTTAAGGAGATTAGGTTTATATCTAACTATTCGTCTGCAAGACTCTGTTTTCTTAGTAAAGGTTAAAGTTGTCGTCTACAACAACAAATTCTCACACCCATGCCGACTTTAGGTTTCATTTTCATAGTTCCAGCTACGGACCATGCCACTATTCTTTCATGTAGAGAAGGGTCTTTAGATTTCTCTCTATTCCCAAGTCTTCTCTTTTAGCACCAAGTTCACTCAATGACGATGGTTTAAATTGTTGCTGTCTCTACATGAAATTTCGTGGCCTTTACACGCCTTATCGAATAAGTTTACATCTGAACATTGACTCTTTAATCTAGCTTCATTCTTAATTCCTGGACCGAAATAACTATATACGGGAACATGTACTTCAACAGGTAACTTGTTAATTAGACTGTTGACCACATCGCGACCGATTTTAGTTTTTCTATACTCTAACAATCTTCCTCTTGTCGCGTTGCAAATTATTATGACCCCGTTTTAAATTAATTTCGTTACTTATAGGTGTGCGTATAATATATAATAAAATAATACAGTGAAAATTATCTAAGTCGAAAACTGGAAAAAGCGGAATCCTGCTTATCCCGGAAAATATGTACGGTCTCGTGAAAATGATAGGGAAAATACGTAGACTAAAGCGGAAACTGCTTAATGCGAATACAGAAAGGAAATATAGGTCTGATGGAATAAATTTAACCTGAAAAATGCGAAAAATTGTGTTGCTATAGTGCATATGTCTGCATACGTATTGTAAATACTATCTATGCTTTTAACATGCATAAATTTGTATGTATTTCTTAGAAGGAATTAAAATTATATTTGTGTACTAAATTTAGCCGTGAGACTTTGCAATGGTATTAAAAAACTTCAAAAGGGACTATTCTGCTAAAACGCAGAATTAACAGTTCTTGAAACGACACACATGAACTTTCAATCCTAAGTACGTGCGTATACTGTGCAATTTATTGATGCTGTTACAAGCATTCTCGCGGTATCACGTCCGCGAATAAAACAATTGTTTTAATTTTTTAAATCATCTTAAGATTGTTATTATTAACTAGATTTTGTGTTTTTTTTTAATAAAAATGAATTGCATATATAACTCCCTTATACTTAAAGAAAAGGTTAATCTAATAAAATCCCACAAAACTGAAGGTTTAGGTACTAAGCAACTCACCGTTAAATTTAAATGCAAAAAAACACAGGTGTACGATTCCACAAATGTGGAATGCAAAACTTTAAAAAATGTCAATGTATATAGGTATAAATGAAATAAAACATTTAAAATATAATATGATAGAAGCTAGTTAATAAATGGCTTATGCAAACCAAAAAAATTATTTAGCGTCACTGTAGGTCACTTATATGTATTTACTTAAAAAAATTTAAATCTGTTTAAAACGGAAGCCTGTGTAAAACGGAAAAATTTCATGGTCCCTTGGGATTCCGGTTTAGACAGTTTTCACTGTATCCATATAATAACACAATTGCGATTTGTAAACAAAGGACTTTGTTGTAAACTCGTCCTCGAAACGTTTTGTCCAATACGCGAGATATTTCACCTTATTCTATCACGGAAACGCATTACGTCTACGGCCATCATTCACCGACAATAGCTATTTCTTGCTTCGTTAAGGGCGAAATTCCAAGCAATCATCTTATAAATTTTATTTTGATTCTTGTCGAAGCGAACAACCTGGATGTCAACCCTTTCGTTGTTCTTGCATACAAACACTACGATGCATCAATTTTAGGCGCCTGCGTGTGTAAAGTCAACGCCTTTTGCAGCGTCTTAGGTCGCATGCTCCCTCCGAATAGTTAATAATTAATCTTTAATGATTAATGTTTAAGCTTTAATAATGGTTGAAGATGCAAGTTGTAAGTTTAAAGGTTATTTTCAATTCGATGTAATATATACATACATGCATAAAAATAAGGTTAATACTACTACATACTAACATTGGTTGCGTTCAGGATACGAATTTGAGATCGCATCGGGAGTGGATCAGGTATAGTTATCGCTAGGTAACATAATTCGTACCAAAATACGCTAAAAATATTCATTCAAATACAATTTTTACCGCGCAAAATCTACTTAACCTAATTATTGCGTTTTAATGATTTGTTATGAATTTCAGCAGTATCTACAATGGCATAAACAACACAGTCGTACAAATATTGCCGTCCAATTAAATTTTCCATGTCTAATCCAAAACATATTTAAAGATTTATACCAACATTGTTTATAACCTAAAATTAAATAAATACGCTTCTAAGATGTAGCACAAGTAGCTTAATTTTATTTGCTCATTAAAATGGCGACCGCTCCACATGTGATTATTAGTAGTGAAAAAGTAGCAAATCAAATTTTTAGACGAAATTGGGAGCTGCTACGTAACCGCTTGAGAACTTCAACGTATTCTGAACGCACCCAATTTTTACGTTACTTCTATTTTAAGGTTTCTCCATACCATAGATATAGTAGAGTAGCAAGGAAGGACACTCTTTAATGATACTTAATATATTGATATTAACGCCATCTCGTGTGATATGCAACATCATCAAGTGGGAATTTTGATAATTCAAATTTAAATTTCAGTTCCACCAGGCATAAGAGCTGGTGTTTCCACCTATTAAATTTATATGCTTGTTAAGTACCCCGAACTCCATTGTACCTACAATAGTATCGCAGAAAATAACAGGATAAATTTAAAGGACGGAAAGACTGACAAACTTTTTATAACTAATACAATATTTGTATGTAAAGATGATAATAATTTTATGTGCACTTAAAGATATTATAGTTCAATAAAAACAAAACTACAGAAAACCATTTATTTTAAATATACAAACCGACTTATAAATATCTATTGACGGTAAACCCCTTTAACGGATACATAATAACTAACTGTTTCATATGTGTACATAATTTTAACAACAATAAAATATATAATAAACATATACTTATAGCAATAATCCCGAGTTAAATACAGTATCCACACCATCTTTATACAAAAGCATAGCCGTAGGATAGCTTAAAAATCCAATCGTATAATATTTAAATTAAAAGGTTGCTATAAGCAAAACGGATCAAAATTTGTGTCATGAAATTTAGTGTTAGTTAAGTGTAACATTCAGTTCATTCTAGAAGTGAACTTGTAATTTGTCCTAACTAATTCAACATAAACAAATGTCTATATCATGCATGTGTTGTAGAATTAATTTCTAAAAATGATATATTAGTGTTAAACAATCCATTTTAGCAGAAAGAAATTTTTGAGTAAACGACAGATCTGCTACATTTTGTCACTTTTCTAATGACCTTATGTTTAGATAACATAATACAGTTTCATTTAATTACATTTTAATATAGCCCAATATCTTGTAGCACCATTAACAAAATTATAAAAAACAGAGTGCTTCCAGTTTTGGGTAATATTTCGAGACATACACAACCTATAAGTCATTACTGTACATGTAAAGATTAAATAAATTACAAGGTTACCTTTACTGGGTCGATCAAATGTTAAATGTAATTCTGGAAAACTAGTCATTAGGGTCAAAAATTGCATACAGAACGATTGTCATAGACTTGCTTTTGTGACATGCTGACAAGTAATCCTTGTCGTCGCAAAATTTAACTACATTTTAAACACCTTTGCGTGTCTGATATTGTGCGGAAATCTATGCTTGCTCCCATCACGATAACAATATCTAGTAGAGCACATAGTTCTAATCACTGAAGTTCAACTTAAATTGCAAACAAATTATTAAGTTATTAATTTTAATTATATTAGTTTGAGTTACCAGAAGTATTGTAACGCGACTATGAAGTCCCTGCTTGAGGATGTCAAATTGTAACGACATGAACTTTGGTACGTTCAACCCTACTCTTGACCACACTAAGTCTACGTACAATGCCTCGAGTAGTTATCAGAAGAAGAGTGAGGCCCTGGGTTGTAATAGTAAGTAGAGTTTTCGTTAAAATGAAACGTGGAAAATTCGCGAGTCCTTGCTTGACTGCGTAGAATTGCAAACGTTAATTATACTCATAAGCCAATTGTTCTATGAACATTATTTTACCTAAAACTAATTCATTAATTAAAAGAAAACAGGATAAGGATATTTATAAAGGGGGTTTATTGTATAGGGAAGGATTTGGATTTTAAAACTGGGGTTCGTGTACGTTATAGGCGAACTAGGGTGTATATCTTATTCGTGCGTAACGCGGCAGCTCGGTTCTCACAATGAATTCTTTCAAATGCGAATTCTTAATTGTGAATGTTATTGCACTGATTTTGAAAATATTTATTCTGGCCAGATTATTTTAATTAAATTCTTAATAACGCAATTAACACAGTATTTTAACTCTTGTATTTATGTAAATTGATTTATTTACTTGTTGAATTGTGTTTGCTAATTTTTATAATGACTAAGACAAAGTTATTTATTTACCAACCAAATACCATTATATTTCGAAATGCATATTATTCAGTATACACAGATTTTATTTCTATCGTATTTACAATTATTAATGTTATCAATAAAGATTTATTGAGAATTAAAGTTAATTCCTTTTACAACTATTTTCAAATTTATTTTAGTCAAATTCACAACCCTTGTCAAAACAAAAGTTTACTGTATTTATTAATTGTAAATCTCAACAGAGGTCGTATTAATGTGACCGCGATCTATGATCACTAACTTCAGATTATTGATTTTTGGTTAAAATGCCCGCGTCCGTACATTCACATGTAGCTACGGCTTGTAATAATTTAACTTTTGCATTTAATGGTGTTAGTTATTTAGTGATTAACGTCTTTAAGGATTGTGGTATTGTAATTTGGCCGATCCAACAACTTCTATACAGATGGTGTCGTGCAGGCTAACGACAGAGGGATAGTTAGTACTACCCCTCGATCGCCACGATTTTATTATGTTCCAACGTCGTGTCCGACATTGCGGTTTTGGGAAAGAATTAAGGTAAGGGAAACGCGAATAACCAAATAATAGTGTATGCTTTTCAACTAAACGTAAACAGTATATTACACGTGCAGTACGGACCAGCTATTTGACTATTAGCAAAAGTCGACTAATTGATTCGTTTTATGCTTTTAACAAATGAATGTTAATGATTAGGATCCTTAATTTTAATATACGTTTTCCATTAACGCCTTATGGAAATCATATACTAAACGATTTCGGGAATAATTAATTTAAAACATAAACTAACTATTACATCTAGGATATAATACAACGGGTTTACCTTAAGGGTAATACTCAGAAACCAAGTTCTAGATTTTGCTGCTTTGAAAGTTTAGAAATGGTTGTCTTAAATTGGATTTGCGCTCCGAATTCGAAAAGTTGAACTATTTTAACTTGTAACTAAATTACAATCAGCCAAAACGCCTTTTAAACTAAAGTAAACAAATCATATTTAAACAGTAAGGATATTTTTGGGTTAAATTTCAGGTACACGTTACAGTATAACCTACCTCAATTTATTCGATCTTTTGTCGTGAAGTTTTTATATTTCCGAAGATGTCCGTTCAACTTCGTATTCACAGTGACACCTATCTGGATGTGAGTCATCGAAACTTTAATTTTGTATATATCATTAGAGTGTCCGGCCCATGCTACATACTAATAATTTGTCCATCATTTTTTTTTAAATTTTAGATTCTAAAATCTAATTTCTACATCGTTACGAATATTGTTGAAAATTTTAAAACAATAGTCCTCGTGGAAACTGGCAAATTTTAATAGTGTATTCGATAAATTCGCAGCGCTTAAATTATTCACAGGCGGTGATATTTCAATTGATCCGTCATTGTAAGCAACAGTCTCAGTCCAGTTACGCGAAAGAAAAGGATTTAAAATATCTTTGAATATACGGATGAAATTGCACTTTGCGGTGCATTTTAAGTTCATATCTTATTAGTGGTTTTAATTCGAACAATTTGCAACATTATCCAACGGTTAACTTCAGTTCCGATTATTTAACACCCGAATTGTGACAATCAAGCACTTTAGTGATTTTTATTCGGTGTACTCTTACAAATAAAAACGTATTATCGTCTAAGTTAATCGTGTAGCCCTGAATCGTAATATTTCATGCTTAAAATCTCCTTTTGTCGCAAGGTGTTTGTTTAACATCGCGTCTATGTAAGTTTCATGACTAAGGAGCAACAAAACTCGTTCTTGGAAATTACAATAATAGATTTGTCTCCGTAGTCAACATAAACAAAACTTCAATATATCGTTGATGCATAATAACGCAACCATCCCGCTCACTGCTCATTAAAACATAATGGTTTTAATTAATTAGCCGTTTAGTAGCAGCATTGGTGTGCATTTTCATCAGGGTGCGGTCAATTGTATCAAACTGATCTCGTCAGCCCTAGGTTGAATGGGCGAACTCGGACGGTGGTTTTCGGATATTTTTCTATCTTTACCTTCCAAATTAGCAAACGTTTCGTTTTCTTAACGCGTCGGTTGTTGGAGGCGGATAGTCACTCGAATTTCCAAACAATAGTTGTTCTAAGATGTTCACATCTTGCGTTTTATTCTTTGCACCGAATTTTTTAAATTGTAACGTCTCCATAACAACTACAACAGTCCACAACTTCTTTTCCTTCTACAGAAGGTACCTAGGAACTTGGCTTTCGTTTGTCATCAGATTTAATTTCTAAAACTCTTGAAACTCTATTCAAGTTTACAATTTTAAATTTACTGTTTTTATTTTCATAAATTTTTACTCATCAGCTCATCGACAACTCACTCGTAATCTAACTCTTTAATAAAGCAACACTCCGCCGTCTACTTTACACTCTACTCATTCACCTTGACCACGTGATCATTTAAGCGTCTGCGTATATATAGAAAAATTCAATTCTTTTCAAAACTGACCACTCAAAACCTCCATTTTAAAATATCAATTTGTTTTATGTTTACATTTCAAAATCACGTCGCATCATAAATCAACCCGCCTGACTATAAATTTTAACTAACCATTCATTTACATGGCGATAAACGAAACAGCCTCCAGTTTCCACTAAGTTTTTTTATATCAAAGCCATCATATTAAATATACCAGACCGTTTTTTATGCTAAAAGTCGTTAACTTATTGACCCTAAAACTTACAACCGCCAAAAGACATACAATGTTTTTTATACATAGGTTTTTATCCGTCTGAAAACTTAGGGGGTTCTGTAACATTTAAAAGTATTGGCCGAAAACGATGGGCATTTTGTAACATTTAAAACCGTCATCTGAAAACTATGAGGATTCTGTAACCGTCTGAAGGTTATGGGGATTCTGTAACACCTGATGTTTTAGAATCCCTATAGCATACCTACTGTGGTAAAATTTCTATCATAGTTGTATCTTAACCTTCTCATTTATGGTCCAAAAATTTATTTGGGCGTAAAAACGTTATAATTACATAATTTCCTATATTTATACTTTGACAGTACATAATTTGTTTCATTTCATATTTGGATACTATTTATCGATATCAAAATACATTTAAATGTAAGTACACCTACGTGTTCTATAAGATTAAAAACTAACTGATCAATGTTAGTAGTTTTTAGAAATATTTCTATGGCCTTATAATATATATCTATATCCTAATAAATATCAATTTTTAAAGAATAGTGCTATGTTTTGTTGAGAAGATCAATGGAGACTGCAGGAAAGAAACAATGGGTACATCCGATCGTTTTAGGAAAGGTTACATCTTAGATAACGATGTATATCAGTGACTTTTAGAGTAAAAGGTGTCTTATAGCGGTAATTATACCTCCTTGTTAGGTGTGGTTCCAGGCTGTCATATTGGAGAACCTATATTTGTTTCTGTAAGAATTAACTATTTTATGGCATGTTTGTACATTTGCATCGAATAGGAACGTTTTACCTAGAGAACATGTTCTATATACAACTAAATAGCCAATTTTAATTTTTTTTATAAAGATTGTTAAATAACAATTAACAATTATGATTATAAAAAAGGTGCTACATTAGCAAAAAAATAATACAATACAAATAACTTGGCTTTTTGATTATTAAATTCGATTTAAAATTAAGAAAACAATCAAGAATGTAAATATACATCCTTAAGGATCCACAAAGGATTAAAACAATATGAATTTTAATTACGCAATAATACGGAGTCTGGTTTTAACAACGATCTATTTTCTTTTCTACATAATCTGGCTAGCGGCTACCACCCAGTAACTTCCAGAGGAGCGGGTTAACTTTCTCACCTTCAAGCCTGTTACGGATGCCTATGATCTCGATGATAATATGAATGTATAAAAATAAAATGCGAAACAGAGTGTCTGCATGTTTTCTGTTGAATATTAAAATAAGTAAATATAATACATAATGCTGTTAGCTGTTATTAAAAAGAATAACAACATTGTTAAGATGAAACGTGCATACATTTCGGGTAATATATGTTATACTCTGTACATTTTTAAATGGCCGGTTTCGGATTAAAACAGGACACTACTACTTGCAGGTTAATGGACAATTACCTATATTGCTTGTATAACTATTTTACAATATTTAAATTATTGAATACATTGTAGTTTTTATAAAGAAATTATAATGAAAACCATTTTCATTATACATTCTTTGCAAAATTATAATGAATTCAGTAATTTAAAAATGGCCGATTTTAGGTGTGCAACTTGTAAAAAATTAAAATGCTAAGATAGAACGGTAAAATATTAGAGTAAAAGTTCTAAAAATTCATTAAAGTAACAAACATTCCAATTATTTTAAATTACTGATTTCATTGTGGTTTTTTAAAAAATGTATAATGAAGATGCTTTTCATTATAATTTTTTTATAAATACTAAAATATATTCATCAATTTAAATAATTATCTATATTATTGTCCATATAAACCCAAAATTTTTTATTTACCTTTATTTAAAATTTAATTAACATGCAAAAATTAACCGGTATTGGGGGTGAATACTTCTAAGCAGGAAACTTTTTATTGTTTCATCTTTGAGGATTGCTGATACTAGTTCAAGTAGTGAACTTTTAAAAATAATATTGTTTAAAGTAATTTCCACCTTAAAAAATAACAGAATTAAGGTTCGGTTTTGCGTGCGGCTATTAAAAATTTACGATTCTTATGGAATTTCACTTTACACAGTACTTAAATAGCCATCCGTCTCTCTTTTACCACATAAACTCGGCATTGTTCCGCATTTTACGTTTACAATACTTCCATAAATAAATTGTTGTTAACCGTCAAATACGAGAGTCCTGTTATCGAAATCAGTCATTATAAAGGTACAGACTTTAGTTGGAATGTCACATGGTACGTTTCTCTGATGAATACCAACTAGGAACAACCTCATAATATTCTAAATATAGATCTTTTCCAGTTTCAATTTTGAATTTCTAAATTATTTATGATGCAACCCTTAAATGTTCATTAATTATTTTAACCAGTTTTTATCAATTGCTATATTTAGGCTTCGAATACTAATTAATGAATACCTTTGATATCTTATTTAAAACTAGATTTATAATTTGTTAAATAAAACAATTAGTGACGCAATTACATATCGTATATATTTTAACATTTCTATATTGTAAACAATATTCAGAAACACAACATCGTAATATAACAACATCATTATTATTAATCATTTATTATAATTAATCTTTATAGATTAACTAAAATAGCCCTGTAGAGCCTTAAATTAAAATAGTTATCATTTATCATTTATTGTGATTTATCGTATGAACAGTCTATAGTGATATTTTTTAGTTTATATGTTTTTAAAACAGATCTCATTTAGTGTCAGACGCAATCATTGTTTTTGTAGTTTTTAATTTTTATTGCTATTAAGAGATAATCAGCTTAATATACTTATAACGATAAAACTAAAGTGTAAAAGAATAATAATCACCTTACTATATTTTATACTATAACAATAAGTACAATTAGTTAAGTTATCACAATATGAGTTCAATTACTAGCAATGTTCAAAAGCATTTGATGCATTTAAAGCTAACAGACTTAATAGATTTATTACGTATATTTTGTTCATATTGGGTAAGTGTATCACTTGACATAAAGAGAATATAACAGCATCATTTACACTAATTCACAATTGTCTAGTTACGTCTTAATAATTATTTGTATACATTATTTACATAAGATATTTAAGTAAATTCGCACCTTGCGATTCGCTTATTATAACAATGTTATAAATTAATATAATATTTAATATACAGATATATAGGCTCAATTATATACCGTATATTGTTGAACAACATAAACTCTATAATACACCTTTTTTATTGTAAAGCTATTCCAAGCATCCCTTCACTTTATCAGATTGTATGTAATATGAGTAAGTATGGTTGCCTACTTAATCTGGCACTTAAATCCGTAAAAGGAACTAAAATTCTAGAAAATGTTCAAATTTTATATTTACATAATTCCGTTGTTTAGTAAACCAGATAAGTACATACATTTTAAATAAAATGCTCTACTTCTGCACTCATCAGAATTTTATAAATTCAAAAATACGTATTCGACATTTACTTACTATGCAGAAACAAATCAGTCTTATCGGTTATAAATGAAGATTCTAATAAAAGTTCTCCTAGTATCTGTTAGTCCTTAAAATAATTATTTATATTTTGTAAAGAATAAATAATTTGAAAGGAAGTTTGGAAATTGCTTTCTAACATTTAAAAAGTATAAATAATCACACTAGAACGTTCTCATATTTATCTTATTTTTCTTCCCTATTTAAAGTTTTTTTTATATTCATTCTATATACAGTACACAATTTTTTAGTTTATAAGTCTAAAGAGTTTATTATAATTTAGACACATTTACGACATATTTTGTTAAGGCGCAAATAAAATAAAATATTCTATAATGAGCATTTCAGAGGTTTTCATAACTTTCATTTTTATATTGATAGTTAGATAACCCTTTTAGGAGATATGGCTATGAAGAAAGACATTGTAGCGTCGTTTGAAATAGTGTTGCACACTTTATTTAATTTACAGTTATATTTTATTATATATACATATAGGTGGGTTTTATCTTATTTTCCCTGAACGGAAGTTCCTAGAACCGTGACCGTGTCCGTGCCCACCACACAGGATTCGTTTAAATGCTTGTCGAAACTCTGGACTAAATATTGTGTAAATAACAGGATTTAGCGTTGAATTGAAATATCCTAACCATAAAAAGAAATTTATAATGTAATCGCTTATATTACACGAGTCACATAATGGCATTAACAGTGCAAGAATGAAAAAAGGAAGCCAGCAAACTACGAAAGCTCCAGTTATGATTGCTAGAGTTTTTGCAGCTTTACGTTCTCGTTTACTCTCTAGGCTTTCCTTTTTATCTCTTCTGGACGGAACCATAGCAGCAGAACTTAACTGAGTTTCTTTAGTTTCTAGTGATTTTATCATTTCTGCACGACTAATATCGCTTATGTGACTTTGATGACTTGCAGATCCGTTATTTGTCGTTCCGGTTGAAGATTTTTCAGGTGAAACATTATTTGAAATTGATGGATGCGCACTATTGTGCAATGATAAAAGTTGAGTTTTTGGTTTTGTAATTGTGAAGGCAGTGGTTTCCTCCTGTTCCTTTCCATTAACTTGCTTTTCATCTTGCTCTTCTAACACTTCCATGGTAGTAGTCGACTGACCTTCAACCACAACCATAGAAGCCATCAACGCTTCAGTGGCGGAAGATTTTTTAGTTGAACATTTTTTCATTCTTAGAAAATTTCGTTTAGTTAAAAAATTTCTTTTAACTTTATTCTTATTAATTTTTTCCGATTTTTCTACAACTTGACTTCTTTGCTCTCTACGTCTTCTAATACGTTTTCGTGCAGTTTGAAAAATTTGCCAATATAATACAAGAATAACAAGTAAAGGAACATAAAATGTTGAGCACGTTGCAAATATTTGATATCCTACATCCTGACTTACGAGACACTGCTTTTTTACGTTTATTCTATACAAATAATCGGGATCCTTCCAACCGAATTGTGGTACTTGAGGCGCGAGAGACACTACCAAAGCGACGACCCATACCAGAACTATCATAATTCCTATTCGATTACTATTACGTGTGTGTATATAATCTACATTTGTTACTGCCCAATATCTGTAATGATATTGTATAATAAAGTATAATAATTATGAAAATAATTTACCTATCTACGGCTATTGCTACCAAATGAAGTATTGAAGCTGTACAACACAAAACATCGCTTGAAGTCCACATATCGCACAATTCTGGGCCCATTATCCAGTTGTTGCTGATCTGGAAATTTAATTATCAATTAATATAGTAGATTTATTCACTTCCAATACAATTTTTATGTACAGTGATTACTAATTCGTTATGCTAAAGAAATGGATTAAAACCAGCTTATACAAAAAATTCTATAAATAATGCCTAGGCTGGTGAGTATCTTTCAATACAGGATGAGCAGTCGTAGTAAGATAAAATAATAGTTATACATCAATAAGTATAAGCATAGAAATATTTAAATTTTTGAACAAATATTACTTTATAGGGTTACAGTTTATGCCCTAAAAAAAGAATAGATATTGTAGAATTATTTAATATTTGCGTTATACTTTTATCAAATTTTAAAGTACTGCAACGCTTTAACTGCGTGAAAGAATATATACAATAAGCATTTCTTCTCCAATATATGATTTCCCGCTACCGCCATGTTTTTATACATTTACCGGCTATGTTTATTGTCACGTTCTGATATATTTTCCAAATTGTTATGATTGTCACAGTAACGTCACGATAACAAACACGTTATGATTCATAACGAATTTTATTTCGAAGAATATAAATTGCTAAAAAACAACATCTTTGTTTAAATTTTACAACACTTCTGTTGGAATTACACTATTTTATTCTATAAATATTACAATATCGACTAACATAAGTCTTGTCAATACATTTTATTAACTAGTGAGATCTGTCGCTTAAAATCTAAGTAGCTTTTCTTATACTAAATTTAATATAAAAGCTAAGGTCTTTGGCTGATGCTTCCTGAGAACAGCGGATATGACAATGTGATTCGCATGAGAAACATTTAGTTAGCTGTGTTACTTATCTTATGATATGAAGTATAATACATAATAGTACCAGTACTGTTATGAGACGAAGTAAAAGTTTGACACTAAATTGTCGTAATTAGTTGGTAATTGTCGCTAGTGCAAAGAATAGTGTACGACACACCATCGTTAAATGCCTTCGTACAACAGGTGTCAAAAATTAGCAAAACTCGACTCTTCGGGTCTCGTTTTCCTAACTTGACCTGTTATAAGGTACTTACTGATCTTGTATAGTAATATAATATTACGAGTACACAACTGTAATAATTGAATGTTTATTTCTTACTGTGTAAATTAGTTTGCCTCTACAATAAATTTCAGTGATATGATAATGTACGGTTCATATAATGTCCTCCAATTTTGTATTTCTGTATTAAATAAAATTAGTGTCTTTGTGGCTATTGTAATTGCATTAATGAAGTATTGAGGTGAATCTGAATTCTTTGAATACAGAATAAATCTATTTTACAACATACAAGAACACGTAGATAAATAATATTAAGCTTCGGTTAATTTAAATATTAAATATTATACTGCAGTACAACTATAATAAGATCTACGAAACTATAATTTTTAACAAGAACCTTGGTTTATTTAAAACCTTTTAATATTACTGACAAGTTTCAGATGTTTAGTGTTGACATATTGGTGTCAAATAAACTAAACGTAGATTTTAAACAATTTTTTGATACAAAACCGTCTAAATCCGTGCGAAATTTGTAAAGAAAGCAGTATTTTGTCTGCTCTTCCTCTTGTTTTCGTATCTAGGTGTATATAAGTTACCCGCGTTCGTGATTTTTATAAGTTTCCCTAAATTATCAATTATTTATTACAGAATTCTAGTACATACTAATGAGTCAATTAAAGGTTACGCTCCGTTTTGGAAATAACACAAAACAGCTAACGAAGGTAGTACTTAAATTCTTTTAACAAGGCATTTGGGTCGTCATAATGTGACGTAGATGTAATATATACGGGTGGATCGCCGGAGTAATAATGTCGCCGTCCGGGCAATTAAACACTTCGGTTCCGTGGGAAAATCAAAAATTAAAGCAGTCCATTGCAAAGTTGAGTACAATCACTTGGGCTGATGTAAAGCAAGACAAAAACATAAAAAGTTAAGTAGTTTACCATTTTGGAAGTGCCTTCTTTGTTTCAGCTACCTTTGTTTAATTGCGTCCATTGAAAAATTAGATGTCCTATCTTAGGCTTACGTCGTTGAAATTGGACTTTCGAGTATTTGTGAATGGAAATTCGACATGATTAAAGGCAATTATATTCCGCGTGTGATTTAACCCATCTAGGATCATTAGCGAAAACATGGCAAGTAAAATCACGGCCGCGTCTGTAAACACAGTCAAATGCGTAAGTGTTTATTTGATGTTCTTTTATGTAATACCTATTGTGAGCCCTCATATTCTTCGGCGACTCTAAAGACACCTTGGTAACGTAACTTAACCGTCACCATAATAATTACTGCACCTATTACGTGAAAACTGGCTCCCGAATTTAAAACATGCGAAAAAAATGAATTAAAGACTATCTCATGAAAGAGTTAATTCAATTTTTCCATTATAGTCTAGAATAGTAAACTGTTATTTTGTTAAAATAATTGTTGAATAAATAACGTGACAATATTAAATTTCGTTTTTTTGTCTAACCAAAAGGTACTATTTCACAAAGCGTTTGGGTACTCAAATTGCACGATAATTTTTATCATATCGTTGATGTAAAAATATCCGTTTGTCATTTTTTAATTATGGGCAATCACGTTCGGAACAGGGCGACTTTATTTTACAAATCAGAAGCGCCGGCGTTTTTCCGTCATCTAATATTTTAATATGTTCAGATTTAAGCTACTATAACCAATCTTGATTGTTTATGTAAGTGAAAATATGATTTTGTGAAGTGATAATATAAATTTATAAACATGTACAGTGCAAGATTTGTTTTTGTTCCAATAGTTTGAGTTTTACCAAGTTCCTAATGACACAGAGTGTGTGCAATAATGTTAATGCTCTACCTGGTAATTTATTTAAAAATGCAAAACGGTCTTTTGTTTCTAGCTCAATGCAAAATTATTCAAGATTGTATTTACTGAACGTAAGCTCTCTAACGTTATGCCGGGTAGTTGGATTGAACACCCGTTTCTTTTGTTATTTATTTAAAACAGAGTTCATACCTAACTTTGCTTACACGTACAAATTTAGCACGTAATTTTCTTTTGATAACCAATATTAAATCCTGGACAGTGATACATTACAAAAGGGAGCCTTTCCCTATTCGAATAGTGAACTGCGGGTCCTTAATACATACGAGAATTCAAAACTAATTAGCACTCGCAGTTTAATGTGCTTTCTTTCAGCTTCAACTATATCCGGAATTTGAATTATCACTCTGAAGGTAGGTCTCGAACATCTTGGTATACAGGGTATTTCCCTTAAACTGTCCCAGTTCTGCAGTATTAGACTAAGGAATACTGACGTTTACAACTCCCGATTTTGATGTAACCCTACAGTGTACCACCCGAAAATACAGATGAACTAACCCTCTCTCTACTGTAGCTTTGCCGGTCGTGGTTGAATGCCCATTACGTTGTCGTATGCTTTATTTCTCATTAAGCTTGTGATGATTTTCGGACATGTTACCTACGTTGCATATTAGTTGTTTAGTTTACACATAAATAAGATGGGCTGAAATTTTAATCTAAAGTTTTAAGAACCTCAAATTCACTTGGCGAGTGGTTCCACATCTATTACTGAATTAAGTTAGAGAAACATTTGTCCAGCTGCCAAAAAAGTTATTGTTATTCGATTTCCAATCAAATATTTTTCGCATAAATTATATAAATATTTATTTAACCCAACTTTAAACATTTAGGTATAGAACAGTCCCTATAAGCGAACAACAGGTGTGTCAGAAAAGGACAGAGAAAGAATTTGCAAAGCTATAAAGCACGGTAAAGTCAACAACTAAAAGTTAACTGCTGTTAGGTTCTATATTTCTATACAAAGGTAATAAACTTCAATCGTCACAAATACAATAAACACTGTTAGAATGTTTTAACTTGCGTTGATGTACTCAGACATCATAACTATATGATCACTTTATCACGTTTGCTTTAAAAGTTTTGCGAAATATTCGCTGCTTTAAAAGTTCCGCGTCAATTATGCTACATTTTGGAGAGATTTAATTATTTTTAAAAGATTTCGTCGCAATGGACTCTACGCCACTGATATCGTATTAATTCAAAATAGGCGGGATCTGTGTTAATATATAGTTAGTTGTTAATTTAGGTATCTTTATATTAAAATTAGTCGAAATAAAGGTTCTTTATTGTTTAATTCTTTAAAAAATGTTGCCTTTAATTGTATACTTTTTGGTTTTGTATTTGTTTAATTCCTTTATAACAATCCAGAGTCATCAAATAAGATAAGAGAGCTTGACTGTTAGCGCGTTCAAAGAAGAACACCTGTTTTACCTTGAACCCGATAAGAGTCACATTAACACGTTGCCTGTAATTTTGAAACGCATAATATTCGACATTCAATATGCACTTGTAAAAAGATGGTATGTGCACGTTTATTCAGTGGCTTACCTAATTACCTTCCTTACAAGTTTGGGGATTCTACTTTTCTAAACCCACCTTACGATGTCGGTGTTAGTCCTAATTAATGATTGTGTTTCTTGATTGTAGTCTTTTATTGTTCCTAATTAAGCTTTTTATTTCGTATATATAGCTTTTCTGATATTCAGGCGCCTCCCGCTATGCTCCATTATACCTAGCATGATTCTATACTCCTGTTGACCGCTAGAACCAGATAACTTTGGTTGTGCCAGTATTCCCATTTTTCGCCCACGTTCTCTCGAAAAATCGAGAAATCAACGGAGTACAGTCGTACGGCAATAATGCAGAAAAATTAAATTATTTAATTCATTTCATTGTTATTGGGTTACGTGGGTATTGACCAGTTTATTTTGAAAAAACCCCAGCGTATCCCGATGGGACTACGGAGGATTAATTTACTAATTTTCTTTTTTTTGTCAAGGGCAATAGACATTTAAATTATGTAAATGTTTAGATGAAACTTACTTTCGGTTTAGGCTGTGAATTAAACTTGTTTCGTCTTCAAACGTTCATTACTTTTTATTCACTTACGAAATTTAGTTAAACAGTTAATTTTTGACGGCTTTTAATCATTATATATTTTTTGTTATGCAAATTCTTTCGAATTATAAAATATAGTTCCGCCGTAAGATTAGTGAGCCGTCTCTATATTTTTGTAAAGGGTGTTTTTTATAGAGGTATAGAACTTTAAGTTGGCAACACTTTTTGATATATGCGCCATTTTGACAGCTGTCTCTTGTTTTGTGTGTAGTTTGATTTTCCATTTTATCATGAATAGATTGACACCTGAACAACGCCGGCAAATTTTGCAGATTTTTACGAAAACCATGGTTCAGTTCGAGAAACTTATAGTGCTCTTCGTCCATTTTACGGTCGACATAATCGTCCATCAAAGCAATTAATTCAAGCAACCATGAATCGTTTGCGCACCACTTTTACTCTACAGGATACGCATCGTCAGAGATGTCGTACAGTGCGTACCGAAGAAGTTATTGCTTCTGTAGAGCGTAGTGTCGAGGAAGACCCAAATGAGTCTATTCGGTATCGTGCTCAACAATTGGAGCTGTGTCTATCCACTTTATGGAAGATTTTGCGGAAAAATTAGGGTTTGAAGGCTTACAAAATTCAACTTGTGCAAGCATTGAACCGCACGACCACCACGCACGCCGTAGATTTGGTGAATGGGCTCAAAACGAAGTTGCTATTGATTCCGAATTTCACAAGAAAATTTTGTTCAGCGATGAAGCTCATTTTTGGTTAAATGGATACGTCAATAAGCAAAACTGCCGCATTTGGAGTGAAGA
>JAHWXV010626099.1:0-10149 GCA_024586415.1 Phrixothrix hirtus | reverse complement strand
ATAGCTTAACGAATTATTTAGACGATTTGTGACGATCGTAATTATTTTAAGACACATTCTTATCACCGAAATCAAACATTTTAAAAGCATCTAGGTTACCAACTAGATATCCGAGGCGTGCTTCAGCACGGGATAGGTCTTCAGACCCATCCCAAGCTCCGTTAGGTATTCTGGCAGCCGGACAACCCCTCTCTGTTTTTCTCTGTCACGTGGACGCAGGTAAGAGCGATTTGAAACGTAGCAATACTTTCCAATTTGAGCAAATAATGGACATCATCAAATACAATAATAAATATTTAACTTCCAAAACTAATAAACAAAATTAAGTTTTAAAAGAAAAGTGCGTTAGACAATAAATTTTTTCATTAAAAAAAACAATCGTGACGGATACATCGCTAGAAAATATTAGTGGCATGCTGAATACTGCATCTTTCTTACCATTATTGAATAAATCGACGAAATGAATAAGCACAAATTATGAATTTCTATATCAGGCAAGTAGACGATCTTAACTCATCCAAATTATGTATGAAAACCATTTTAGCACCACTGATAAATTAAATAATTTTTAAATACCATTGCACCGAATTTTTAAAACAGCTTAAAACAATAAGTCAAGCGAAATTAATTTTAACTGCCGATTCGATTTCTAACAAGGCCGAAGGACTAAAGATATCCAAATACAATAGCGGATACTCAATACTGAATTTTTAAAAATATAAGTACTATCAAATAGGGAATTTCGAATTTAATTCGTGAAAATCTAATGAAAAGATTTGTTAGAAATTGAAACAAGTTTATTTAATTGCTGAGTTAAAACTGAAGAACATTATCTATAGCAGTCTTATACAGGGTGGGACGTGGAACCTTCCTGTTTTGAAAATGAAATAAAACACACTACACGTTTCATTCAACTTTATTATTATCTTCCGCGTATCACACAACATTGGAAATTTGAATTTACACAGTTTTAAACACAGTGTCTTTTAAATGTCACCTCCATTGTCAATACACTGATTCAGCCGATTTCCAAAGTTTTGAATCACCCTTTCAAGCATATCGACCAGGATATTATCAATTTCAGCTCGCATGTTGTTCCGTAGGTCTTTCAGGGTGTTGGGACGATCTTTGTAAGCTAGAGGCTAGAGATAACCCCACAGGAAGTAATCAGGAGGGGCTAAATCAGGCGAACGCGCAGGTCAGTTTACGTCCCCTCGCAGGGAGATCAGTCGTTCGGGGAAGGCTGCTCTCAAAATACCCATAGAAACCCTGGAGGTGTGGGCTGTGGCCCCATCTTATTGAAACCACACGTTGTCCAGATCGTATTCTTGGAAAGCAGGTAAGAAGAATTGTTGGATCATTGTCACATAACGGTCGGAATTGACGGAAACAGCACGACCGTTTTCTTGAAAAAAGTATGGTCCAATGATCCATACTCTTGATATGGCACACCATACCGTGACACGATCCGAATGAAGGGGCCTCTCATAAAGTTCTTTGGGATTTGTTGCACTTCAATACCGCATGTTGTGTTTATTCACACAGCCACTTAGCTGAAAATGTACCTCGTGGGAGAAGAACACAACTGTTCATTCGTCAAGGTATCAAGCAGCTGCTCAGATGATGTTTGTCGGGTTACATAATCCCGCTCCGTCAGTTGTTGGACACCAATCATTTTGTACGGGTAAAAATGGAGATCACAGTGAAGAATTCGACGAAGAGAACGGGATGACATCCCAACGGCAATCGCTTGTTTAAGCGCAGAACGCTTGGATGACCAACCGTTAGCGCGCTGCTACCTCGACCAAAATATGTTTGCAACTGAAACTGGCAGGAACACAATATCCCACTTCGTCCCTTGCACTAAACCCCTCCCCACCACACCCCGCGAACTACACTGCATCATGTTCAAAACAGGAAGTTCCCACGCTCCACCTTGTATAAATACTATTTGGTTTAACATTCAAAAAAGTTTATTTGGAATAATAGGTACACGAGGAAATACAATCAAATTTATAGAGGAATCGAAGCAGAAATAGAAAAGGTTTCGCAGGTACAGTATTTGCAAAATTTTAGGAGCGACAGTTTAGTCGCGCAGGCGCGAACTTGACCTAATCAATTGTCATTTATTGTTATTTTTTATTCGCGCGCCTTTAAGAAAAGGATGCTGCAAGGTGTGGCATGATCTCAAACAGAAATGGGACCCATAGGCTCATTGAATTAAACAACACCAAACGTCTTTGTCAATCTACTAAAGAGTCAGTTAAGCGTATTGATGTGAATTATTTGGAACGTTAAATTATATTACAATGTTTCTTAGAAGCCTAGATTATTCCGTAAATTTTTGGCGCTCGCCTAGAGACAATGGAATTGTGGCTCTGTTCAAAGTTGTAAAATGTTTTTAACACAACTGTACCGGGTGCTAACTGTTTAATAGAGGGCCTCCTTCAATTTTTACCCATTAGGTTTCCTTAACAGTTATTAAATTTCGTTAACCTATAGAATGTTGTGAAGCATCTTACTAAATTGAACCATTGAAGTGTTGTGTAATATTTCGGATCACCCGGTATTTGAGCATATCTTCACTGATATTTAATCAAAGATATCCATTTCAAGGATTCCTTTTTAAAATATCTTGTGAAATCAGATTAGATTTATTCCGCTATATAGCGAAAAAATATTTTTGGAAACGTGTAAACGGTTGTAACAATACTGTCGAGTTATTTTAAAAAGTAAATCATAGGGCAGACTCATTTCTTGCAATACAAGAGCTAAGCATTGGACACAGATAAATTTAGTAGCAACAAGGTACGCGAGGGCTGATGTAAAACAGTTAGTTATAATAGTTCAAGGGAATTGAGCCCGCATTTTGAGTAATATCTTAAATTTTATGAAGTGATGACGTATTACCGCAAGATGATTTAGCGTGTAATTAACATTTAGAAATGCAACTTTGGCAATCAATTTCTATATTTCCTTAAAGATACATGAGTGCGGGTTTGCATTGAAAGCAAATCACTATCATCGAAGATTTTAGTCCTTCGATTCTAGATAATGTTATTAAAGAAACTACTTCACAGCTTAGGAAAAAATTGCAGTTACACTTCTTTATTGTAAACTCACAGCTAAATGATATATTTTACTAACCACCGCGTTATACAGTGTTAACTTTTAAATTTATACTGTAATTTTGAACGAGATGGTAGATTCGAATAGAATATACTACGAAATTTTATAAAAGTTGTGAAATTCGCGAAATGTGCTCGAAATATTTTATTAACAATTATTGGGCATTAAATGAAAACTATTTTACATTTTATTATAAAATGAAGATTTTAATTATTTTTAATTAAGTTTTAACGGAATTTTAGATATCATACAATGAGAATCGCCCAAAAATCTCGTATTTTTTGAATTGGCTTACTAGATAAGTTATTCAAAACTAAACATTGCACATACTGTGTCTTATTTGGATATCACTACATTTCTTCTTGTCCTTTGAATATGATTAGTAATCATTATTATTTTAATGTTGAAAGTTCAGATACGTACGAGGGCCGTATAATATTTATTTTCCCCGGCAGAGATGGCTGACCCTAGCACATGACAACTGTGCTCAGAGGTTCAAAAAGTATTAAACAATATAGTAGCAGTTCTGCAAAAATTTATAAGAATAGAAAACAGTGAGCTTCGTATGGTGCTTAATACTTGAAGAAGAAAGGTTTAACGGCAAAAATCCACGAGACATGGCTGGCGTGATTGTGGATGTTATTCCTTGCTGTAAAGTAATGAAATATTATTTCTAGGAATTTGCTTCTGCTAGAACGGCTTGTCAATATGCAAAAGGTCCAAATTTGCGAAAATCCGTTGACATGAAAGGATTGCAAAACGTGGCCACAAAACGGATACCTCGAACAAAAGCGTTTTTGAGTCATTTCTTGTTCATCCAATTTATTTTTATTCAAGAGAAATTCTAAACATGATTCTGCTAATTTTGTAGCGATAGATGAAACGTGGGTTCATCATTTTGATCCTAAGTCTAAAAGGCAAAGCACGCAGTGGTATTGTCCGGACTCCAACTTCCCGCAAATTTCTAGTCCAGAATACAATTTTTTGGGATACCGAAGAAATTTTGATCATCGCACCTGGAGTTTCATTAAACTTCCACCATAAAAGTGTGATTTTCTGAGGTCTTTATAGCTAACCTGTGATCTAGGCCCTAGTGACTTTTGTTTCAAAAGCTGGAAGAAACTCTCGTGAGACTACATTTGACTAGCATAAAGAATTCTTCTAGAAAAGTGTTGCTATTCTCGAACAGTTTCAGGGCCAGAGACCCTAAATACTATACAACTATCATGTCAAGTGTTAAGTTCCTTAGTGTTTCCTTCGAAAAGAATTTTCTGGTTTTTAAAATTTTTTAAATATTTGAAAATGTTAAAAATTGAAAGAAAAATTGTTACGTTACACTTACATTAGTTCTTCATCAGTGATACTCAGTTCTGCAAGAGTTTATCAGTTTGAGGCATTAGAAGAACTAATTTTTATTGTAGTTTATGCTGCATCCTCGCCGTTGCTACTAGATCTTAGGCATCTCGCTATCGACGTTATTAATAATTATCTAATGGGATGGCAAATTTGATTATTTTTAAAAAAGACAGATACGTCGATGTAAATTGTTGCCTGACAGATGCTTCATGGCTAACATAACAATTCACAAGTAACGAGGCAACAGCATAAACATACCCCATATTGGTAAGCTTTCGTTGGTTTAAAAACTAATCTTAGAACTGCTTATGTAAATCGTTAATGAAAATTATTTTAACTCCACGAAACGCAAAAGGTGCATGAAGGTAGGTTAATGATTTACAAATGCCTTCAAAACACGGCTCGACAGGACCTAAGAATAGTGTCGCTGAAAATATTTTAAGGCAAACTTGTGTTATTGCGTCGTACGATTTGGCACTTGCACTTTACGAAAATTCGCTTGCCATTCTAAAAAAAATTCAGAAATGTCAGCGATTAGAACCTACGTCCGCTACGTTCACTAACAACATCTCAACCGAGTGACCTTCAAACATGGCCATGAAAATTTAATTTTATTGTTTTCTTTACTTTCTAGGTGATAAACAATAGTTTATATTCCCAAATCAGCAGCAGCCCCCCCCCCACCACCCCTCTTCCGATCACGGTTGACTGTATTAGAAATAAGCAAATTAATAGATAATTCGTATCTAAAATGGCCAACTGCTTTCATAAGTAGCAATCGCTTCTCACAGGTAAACTAAGACAGTAATTATAGTTTTAAGTATTTTAAATTCATTTGTATGTAAATAACTCTAAGTAGTTGGCGTTCTTCGTAATAAAACTATATTTAACATGTATATAATTATGAGCAATTTTGTATAATACTTGTTAATAGATATTAAGTTGTGGTATTAATTTGAATAATTTCCGTTACATTATAGTAATTACAAACCGCCTGTCGTAGAAGCTTGATTTGCAATGAAGTTGTATTTCTTCATTTAAAGTTTCTTCAATTTGCAGTAGACTTCAATTTGCTTCGCGGAAACTATAAAATTTATGTACATGCGTGATGGTGTATAAGAAACGCTTAATAATAATTATAAGTTTACGATGACGGCTTAATTAATAAACTAAGAGGTGAAAATTCCTTTCGGGTACGTATTTATTGCTCTTTAACAATAAAACAAACTGACATGAATTCATTTAAAATTTATTTTAATCGTTTCAACAACTTTATACACAATTTCCATAATTATTAACAATCTGTTTTAATTTAAAAGATAATAAATATGTGTTTTGACAATAGTTTTGCATGTCTAATTTCTGTAATTGAAGTTATCAGAGAATTAATAACTATAGCTATGTTTTGACATCATAAGAACTAATTTATGGTGTCATTTACCTTTTAGAAAAGACGGAGTAATTCGATTTGATACAATTCAATTTTTGCAGTTATTGCGTTGTTAATAAGATTAATTGCCTTTTATGTAACAAGGAATTAGCAAGAATTACGAAATATAAATTTAAATAAGCTACAGTTACCAAACTCTAATAATGGTATCTATTTGGAGCTGCAAAAAATTGATTGCAGAAGATATTTAAGCTATAGTTAATTCAAAAGAGAGGGGGTTGGTGGTATAAATGGTTTAAAGGAGTTCCTGAGACGTATAAAGTTAGGCATTCGGCTTACTGTTCGATAAATACTGTCTAAATGGCCCAAACTAATTACGAGGTTGTAGCTGAATCTGTAGGCCGTTGCATACAAAATCATTCCATATGTTGGCAGGAATTCAAATCTGGAATTTGACAGCTTTTTTAATTTTAATTGTTCAATATTCGTTATGTGTAATAAAAAATATAACAAGGCTATTTGTATTACGTGCGTTTATTTACTTATTACAAAATTCAGGCATCGGTATATTGTGCTGTGGGTGAAAATTGATGTAAAAGTATCGAAGACACAAATACACCATTAACATATTATAAAACAATAATTGGTTTAACATAAATTTTATATCTACAGAGAAGCATAATTCATTAATGTTGTACAGATTTCGCGTTCGCTAGACAATTTTTACGCGTAACTAAGCAAATTCTATGGTTTAAAATTTCGGAGGACACAATAAATAATTGTATTAACGTTTGAATTTTTATTGCATCATATGTATTTGTTTTTGTCCTTTCTCTGCCAACTAAAATATCTGGACAATTTTGAATGTGTTTTTTAATAACATTAGCAGATTACGTTTCTCTGCTAATATTAATGTATACATAATAAAAATGTTTGTTTAAAACGAATTATGACTTTATAAAATGTTCATAGTGTGTCACCGCATTTTTTACATCAATTTTTATCCACATTATTGAAAATCAATGTCTGAATTTTATAATAAATAAATAAACATAAATAATATATAATATTTTTTGTTAGTTACATATACGCATAATTATCAGTGTGCTAAGGAGAACAACGAAAAAATAATTAAATTGCTAAATATAGTTGCTATTTGAAATAAAAATTGTTAAATGCCAGATTTGAACTCTCATCAAGATAATGTAATTAGCTCGAGTGCCGCGACTTATACATCGTGACGCAAAAAGAACGCACGGATTTCAAAAGAGGTAACCTGCTCAATTTTCAATATAAAAATATTTAGTTCCACAAAAATAATCTGTGATATATATACCTTGATCAAAAAGTTCCCGGAATTTATTCAGAAAATGCAAAATACAAGTTTATTCATGAAAATTGATATTGTCCTCTTCAAAGTACTCCCCATAGAATGTAATCTACTTATTCCAGCGCTTGATGGTATGACCATCAGAGCGGTCTTCGATTTTTCCATTATCTCTTCTCGGCTGCTAAAACGTGTTCCCCGTAGTGGTTTTTTGATCCGATTGAACAGAAAGAAGTCGCAGGGAGCCAAATTAGGTGAATTCAGTTGTTGTTGGATGGTATTCGTTCCGTTCTTGTTCTAAAAGTTGCGCATAATGATGGCATTGTGCGATGGTGCGTTATTATGGTGCAAAATTCACGAGTTTTTTGGCGAACTACTTCACGCAACCGTCTCATAACACCCAAATAATTCTCCTTGTTCACCGTCTAACCTTGTGGCAAGAATTTATGATGCACAACATCGTCATGATCCATGAAAACCGTGAACATCACTTCTTTTTTGATTGACAACGGCGTGGTTTCTTCGGGCTGGGCTCATTTAGTGCACGCCATTGATTCGCCTGATGTTTAGATTGCGTAACGTACTCATAAACCCACGTCTCGCCTCCAGTAATGATGCGTTTGATAAATTTTGGGTCGGATTCAGCCTTGGAAATCATGTTTTTTGCGATGTCAACACGGTCCCGTTTTTGCAAGAAATTCAAATCTTTCGACACCAACTTTGCTGCAACACGGCGGAAACTCAAATCATTAACTATTATTGACCAACATTTATTTCGCGTTATCAATGTTTTCGTGGTTTTCAATGTTGACGGCCTGCCACTGAGTTCGTCATCTTCGACGGACTTACGGCCACTTTTGAAACGTTCGTGCCACTGGTAAACGACTGTTTTCTTTAGAGTATCGTTGCCGAAACAATTTTTCACCATTAAATTCGTTTTTAGAGCAAAATTTAATACAAACTCGTTACAAATTCAGTTTCATTTTTAAAATGGTAAAAAATTGCATAGAGGTAGATGTGCTCAAGACAGCGTAACTTTTGCTAAGTTATGGCGCTGAAATGTGGTGAGAATAACAATGATAGATGTGCCAATCTAATAAAATAAAAAGAACTCAATTCGAGTGACTGAGAGCGTTACACGGTGGTAGGTCCGGAAACTTTTTGATCAAGGTGTATATAGCTTTTATTGGTATACACCATTAGTTAATTTATTTAATTTAATTTTAATTATGAAAATTTACGTCCGAAAGATGACTTCCATTTTGCTGGATGGAAGTTTTAATTCGTCTAGCGTACGAGGTTTCCGAACACAGACTTTCGATTTTGTTTGGAGTTTTTGTTGATTTGAGATAGTGGGGTCAATTATTGAATTTTAAAAAAATAGAATTTATTTAAAAACTCAAGGTCTTGCCAACACAGTTGGCTTCATCGAGAGATTTATATGTACGAACAATTTACTTTAACAACTACGAAAAGAATACGTTCTTCATACATATAAATCTCCTGATGAAGCCAGCTGTTGGCGAAACGTGGGTTTTTAAATAAATTCTATTTTTTTAAAATTCAATAATTGACCCACTACCTCAAATCAACAAAAACTCCAAACAAAATCTATATAGAGGTCAAAATATAGAAATAAAAAAGTGATAGGATTTCGATTTGAGGTAATCCCATAAAAAGTAGTCGACCGTGGAGGCCAAACCGTGAGATTACGTTGTTGAGAAAAATTTGTCGGATAACTTCCATCGTGGCTCTTGCTGTGTGGGCCGTGGCCTCATATTGTTGGAACTATATTTCCTCCATGTTCGCTCGGAGTCTTCGAAGTTCTGGAAGCAAAAGTTGCGTAACATGACAACATAGCGGTGAGAAGTCACTGTTATAGTAGCGCCTCCCTCTTCGAAAAAGTAAGGGCCAATGATCCCTTTCCCAGTAATTCGTTCAAAGTATAGATTAAATAGGTTTGTTTTGTTTTGTCGCTTGTCGACGAGGTCAGTATGCTGACATCGAAATTTGTTCGTAAATAGATGTAAAAAAACTGAATAAATCCCTAAACAATATAATCAACCCTTGTTCCTTAAAAGAACGATAATCTCGTGATAAATACTTTTTTATTAATTTGATATAAAAAACATAGGTTTACACTCATTACAGTCCGAGCACGAAGTTATAGTGTGCTGGTATTGTTACAATAGCATTCAGTAAAAGATCTTACTTCGTAATTTTATTTACAATTACATATGTGTGTATTTAAACTACTAGAAAATTATAGGAATCCCTTATAGTCATTACACATTAAACTTGTTTGTTTATAACTGTTAAATTAGTGCTTATTGAATGTAATGACATTTTCCACAGCTTGTTTCTCATTTTCTGAAATCTGTAAAAATATTTTGTAAACGTAGGGAAATTTATCGATATTTTGTTCTAATTAATGGAAATAAGTTTAATTCGTATTATTTATTACGCGTAAATTGTATTAAACCTTATTGGGTAGGTAGAAACAATAAGAAAATGTGTTAATTACAAATTAAATTCATTTATAACATTTAAAATACAATAAAAGGAAGCTGGTCAGTGGTAAATTTTTAAATATACCTACATAGTTAAAAACATGTGTAATCTCATTTGAAAAAAACAAACATAATTTTGTCAAAGTTGGGATATCAATTTTATTTTACGTTTTATAGTAAATAGTTGTACAAATTCGTAATCCGATAGTAAAGAATTGCGTCAAGGTCGGCTTGAAAATTTTACAAAAGCGATCGAAAAAATTTATTTTTAAGATGACTAAAATTTTTGAAACTTTAGGTTCGTTATAACTATTGCTATTAGCCCTTATAAGCATATCTATTTTGTAATGCTCATAGCATACCCTAATTGAAATTTTTATCGATATGACTCTAGCTCTCTCTCTTTTCTCTCTCTCTCTCTCTCTCTCTCTCTCTCT
>JAHWXV010626035.1:0-11502 GCA_024586415.1 Phrixothrix hirtus | reverse complement strand
AATATTTATAAACAAAGTCAAATAATTATAATGATTAATTAGAATTAATTTCACTATAGCACAAAATAATAAATTGTAGAAAATAAATATCGGAACGCGAGGTAGCAATTCGCAGGTCCCAAAACGTAACAAGCTTATGCCATCTACGGCGGATGCCAGTAGAAAAGTTAAGATAAACTGATCTGGGTGGTAGAAGTTTTCAGAGAAAAACGGATTCTATCCTTGATATCTCGAAATCATCACCTCGAGGCTGTGGAACGGGTGTTTTTCGCAAAACCGTTGGTCGCCGTACCAGGGCCGTAGAAAAGCAGAACAAAGGGCGACTTTAGTATGGAGAGACAGCAGGTGGACCACGGCGAAAGGAAACTCTCTGAAGCGGAACCTTGGGCTCAGCCAGAAGCAATCGGCAGCGTTATAATCATACCGGCGAATTCCCAAATTCAACGGGCATTTTAAATCCCATACTTAAAACACTAGAAAATAAATAACTAGAAATCGATCAGCCAACCTTGCACATAACTAAGGGATGCCTACTCACCCTAAAAATGTAGGTGTTTTATCTCACAAAGCAGAGTAAACTACAAAGGTTGTCGTAACTAAACGGACCGGAAACAATAACATGCGTCTTTCACCGATAACTAACACACAATGCTCTACGGCACGCGATGGGATCAGATAACAATAACAAAAGACGGAATGAGGCAACCCAAAGCGCATCTGAAAATTAACGACGTGAAAATAGATGTAACTTGCAAAAATTGGTCGGTCTTAAAAAAAGACACAATATTTCTTTGAATTAAGATCTTGAGCACCATCCGCTACGCATAGTCGCCTATAAGTCTTTAAGGCTTGCGAATCAGCTAATTTTATTTATTAAGAGCTTTTTAACTAATAGAATCATCCAAGGAAAGTTTCGCTGTGTGAAAATAGTGAGGGGGTGCGTTCAAAATTCCAGCTTGGTGTTTATAGTTTGGAACGTTGCTGATGATGGATAGTTTGAAGAAATCTCTAATCATCTTAATAACATGCATTGGCTGATTCTTTTGCTGATTATCAGCTTATTATGATATCTTGGTTAGCTGATTGGCATTTCATCTGGTAACTATTCTCCAATTACAACTGTAAAGTAACTTATGTAGAACAAAAAATGGCTAGGTTAGTCGTGACGCTACCAAGTAAGGCCCCGCAGTACTCTTCGCATTAAGGATGGAATCTTCAGCATAAATTGTTATAGATCTTAGTTGGACTTAGATATTGTTGTTGATACTAGGCTTTTATGGTCAAAACACTTTGAGCAGATTTCTTGCAATTCGGCATAACTTGAGGCATTTCCCCTCTTATCTTGATAATTATTTTCAAAACGGTCTATATGGGGCCGAGGTGTGGATTTCACATCATTCAATGATAATTTCTTTTAATAGTTCTTCAAGCTTATTTCGCAGCATCCATCATATCCAGCTTGCCACTATAAATTACGATTTGAGTAGTATGGAAACAGGAAACGGAAATGACAATTGCTGGAAAGCCAGCGAATATGGTTTAAGGGAAGTTCACAATTCGTTTTCTTTAGTACTTCAATAAATGGGCTCATTGGTTCTTCTGCCGCATATAATCGCCCATACATCATTGATGTTTAAATTTTTTGCACGATTCCCGTTGTAGTCTCCTCGATAGCTTCACTTCTTTAGACATGCTTACTTGCTCCATCATTAAATCCATTTGAACCATTTACGCAATACGGATGAGTATTCCTCAAGTTCCTTGGCAAGCTCTATGTACCATAGATTAATTAATAGACTAACTATCAAGAATAAACTATTGACCCCTTTTTCGTGAGTTAAGGTGGCCCTAACAATATTTCTTTCATTAAGTTAAGTTTAAATAATCAAAGTTCAAAAATATTGAGAATAAATGTCCAAATCTCACTTGAGGCGAGCAACTTCCCCAATGAACTAATAGGTAGTGTTAATATGGATTCGGTACCTTTGATAGCGGTAAATGTTGACGGCCAGGTTTCAAGGAATTGGTCATATCGAAAATACTTGTCCAGACGTTCAACGACTCCTTTTTGAACTAGTTGGACGGGATTACGAAATTCTTGACCTTTGTTAATAGATTCGGCAGAAGCGCATATGATCCAAAACCCTTTTCGGTTTTTGATCTCGATGAACACAAAAACGGGTAACTAATTCGAATATATTATTCTGCAACGGCCACGACATTTTACGCTAAGCGTACATGTACCTTAGACGATCGGTACTCTAATCAATGCTCGAAGCAAGCTCTCTTTAACCTTCTAATTGCCGGGGAAAGGGGGGTGGTGTTCTTGGTTGCCAGATATTTTTAGAAACGAACCTGCGTTTGTCAACCGTTGAAGTTAAGTACTGTTTACAAGAGGTTTTCAAAAGTTACTTTTAAAAATAGAATTTATAATGATAAAGAAATCCTTATTTGTAAGTGTTGGTATTGACAGAATACGGGTATTTTACACGTCTAACTATATTAATGTTTTCCTATATACAGGGTGTTCCCAAATTATAAATAAAAGTCTTCATATTTTTAGACGCGCTTACAACATCCAACGGTGGAGAGATTTTCATAGAAACTCGATCAAGAAAGAGCGCGATAAACAAAACGAAAAACCACAAAATATATTGCGAAAGCCAAAGCAACAGCGGTAGTCAACACAAAAGCCAAAACACACCATATCGTGAAGCTACAAAAAGTGTGAGGTCGTAAGGTGACCTAAGCCAAAGTTACAAACAAAAAAACTATAAACTAAAGCATGTAACCTAAGACAAAATTAAACGAAAACAAACCGAAACAACACAAATAAAGTAAAAGAGAAAGCAGAGATGGGAACTGTTCAGGATTTGAAAGCACTCCGTTAAGAACACGACTAAAATCCCAGAAAGAAAGAAAGGAAACAAGAGAAGACTAGTTTTTATTTGTAATAGCAGGAATTTAAGAAATGCACTCTAAGAGGGCACGCTGAGTTTCACGCGATTCACCCATTGTGGAACTCCCACAAAGAAAATAAGCCCAAAAATTCCCAACTAAATGGAGTAAGAAAAAATGAAAAGATCAAAACCAGAATTTTGACTAAGTGATGTCAGACTTCGAGTTCTTTCAGGCAAAAGAAAGAAAAAAGACGTAATAACAACAAAAGTACCGGTTGGATCGTAAATTCGCATCATGTAGATAAACCGCAAACGCGGTAGGCGAGTTAAAGGTTCTGCCCAAACCTGAGTAGAATTTACGAGTACAATACTGTTTGGAACTATAATGAAGGGTTTTAATGACATGTTGTGCTTCACGTTACTCTTTAATAAGCGAAGACCAAAAAATACTGTCCTAGATTTTTGACGGTCTTTTCGCGCGCAAAAAATGTATAATTTTCCCGATTATTCATGGTAGGACAAAGAGAATCCGCCCTTGATCGACATAATATTCAAAATTCATTTGCTGAATTGAATTTGGCAAAGATTGTCGATAGGATGCCACAAGCGCGTTTAGAGTTACGCTCTGCAATGAAGCTGATGACCCGCTAGCTCTTCAGATTAGGGAGGATTCCAAATGAATTGCACCAGCATGCTCTACGAGATACGCTAAAATAACGTACAAAGATTTGATATATAGAAGGGGCGCCACTGGTGGGCCGTTCACTGAATGAAACTGTTTCCTCGGAACAGGGAAAAACGGTTCCGTGGCCTATAGTTGGGTTGTCCTAGGATTGCCGCTTATTAGGGTCCTGAATAATGCTATAAATTAAGGTCGTGGCTACAAAGGGGGTGCCACATATCCCCTGAAATACAAGGTAATAAGTGTTAACTTATTCTAGGTTCAAAATGAAAATCTCTTTGGTCAATACTATTTATCTATTACTAAAGAAAATAGTTTATATAACACATACAAAACAGCACAATATAAAGGTTTACAGGTAAATTTCCTCGGCTCCTGAATGTGGCCTAATTCAAGAGGAACGGGGAAAACTAATTAATCTACTATAACTACAATTAATGTTTAAATGTATTAATTACAGTCAACGCAGATATACGTCCGTAAGCTGAACAGGAAGTATACATTAAACGGCCCCCCTCGCAACGGGAAGTTTAAGCTGGCCTTTATAATAGTTGGCAGCCAGGACTACAAATTAATGTGGATTCTCGCCGATATATGTTGGCATTACAATAACGCCATTTATAGGCAAACAATAGTGAAGCAAAAGAACAATGCGATAAAAAGGGTACCTTAGATTTAGTTGTAACTTCGCCGGGTTGTTTGATTTCCAACCACTAGAATCGTCAGTCGTGATTCTATTACTAGATTCCTGGACCAACAGGAGGACGTCGCAAGCCCAAAAAAGCTGCAACCGAAGTGGACAAAGTAGATAAATTCCAATCTCTCCGGACAGGTGTTTCGACATTACACGGCGGAAACCTTTAACACGACCCGAACACTTTCAAAATAAAGGAAATCACTCACACGACAGATTCCTACATGTACATCCTACGCATGTTTTTAACTGCCAAAACGCGTGGGTGTCGCGACGAGTAGCCACTAATTATACACTTCGACATCCATCGGAGTGGAAATCATCTAGAACTGTCAACATGATTTTTCTTATTCAATTTTCCAATCGTCACGGAGTGCTATGAGCTCGTCTAACGTACTTTATCCGACTGAGAAACTATACTGGTTTTTCAATCGTCACGGAGCGTATACGAACACTCGCCTCTCGCGTTTTATCCGATAGAACCCCCAAAGAAAAACTCTCTCTATTTACTGATTTATTTACTTATTTCTTCTCTTAATCGTCCGGCCAACCACACCGTTACTAAGGAACGCACGGTGGCCAATTTAATAACAAAAATTTGTTTATCGGGCGTGGAACGCCAACAAAACCTGACAAGGAAATACATACAACAAATCCATTTTCAACGTTTCAGTGAATCTAAAGATCTCTTCCTCTTGTAATAATTAGATGCAAAGAAATCCACAATCAAATATCTTTGAATGTGTCAAAAAAGAAGCTCTTTTTAGTTTTATCAAGTTAATTTTTCCCACAACTATTTCATTCAAAAAAGGTGTAGTTTTCTCTAATAATTTATATCAAGTCCTCTTGCTGCATTTATTAGGCACAAATTACATACAATAAATGTGGTATCAACTTTTCAAGGAATCTCCTGCACTTAAAATTGTCAGAAAACTGTTTTGATATAAAGAGCTCCACGACATACGAGGTTTGTCTAAAATTCGACTAAATTCTCCCGCGCAGAATAACAGCGGCAGAGCAGGGCCACTTTGCATGCAGATGCGTGGATTGTGGAGCCATCGCTGGAAGGCAGTGTATGAGTTGATGTGATACGTGCCCGAGATGACGAAACGTGTAGAGCAGAGATGCCGCATCATTTTGTCAGACGTTTGGCGATACCCAATCTGGAACTCAAATACAGCAATAGTGCAACAAGCTCGAAAATTCCCACACATCTGTGGGGAGTAACTCGCGTTCCGATAGGTCATAAATAGCTCGCAATGCAGCTATCATTGAAAAAGTGCGAGCTATGATTATGAAAGATCGTTGTTTGACAGTGCGAGACTTTGTTAATGAGGTTTGAATAAGTAAAGACAAGATCTGGATATGAGCCGAGTTTCAGCGAAATTTGTGTCCAAGTTGTTAGCTTAGGACATGTTGAATACTGCCAACGCCGATCCTGAGTTTCTTCACGCCATGACAACTAGAGATGAATCGTGGCTGTTTGGATGCGCAATGATCACAATGGAAGCGTTCCTCGTCCCCAAGGCCCAAAAATATCCGATAAGTACGTAGCAAAATCAAGGTGATGTCGATCGCTTTTTTTTATTACAGTGGCGTTGTGCATCACGGTTACGCACCGCAAGGACAAACAATTACTAAAGAGTACTATAAAGGAATTCTCCGCCATCTCGGTGATGCAGTTCGACGCAAAACGCAAAAGTTGGAATCTACATCACAACAATGCTCGCTACTCTCGAGACATGACTCCTTGCGATCTCTGGTTGTTTCCGAAGATAAAGATGCCACTGAAAACCTACCGATTTGAAAACGGAGAAACACAGAACGCGACGGAGCTATAGGCCATTCTAAAAGACGCGTACCAGAAGTGTTTCCAGCAGTGGAAAAATTGTTGGGCTAAATATATGGCGGCGCAAGGGGTCCTAATCCTGCAAGGATTGCATTTTGTATTTTCTTGCCAAAGGTCAGATTCTTTTTAGTAAACCTCATATGTCCAGTTCCAGCAAATTTTTTTTCTCACAATTCACTGTTTGTATTAATTTGTCTAACAGAGTTGTCTCAGCTATAAGTACTAGTTTAAAAGATATCCACTCTTGAATCAAATGTTCAATATTCTTCTTATGCTTGTTTGGGCAAAATTTATTAAGATAAAGTATATGGATACAACGTATTCATCCTTCCTCTTAAAAGATTTGGGAAATTTATTTGTCATATATAAAAAATTTGGCCTCGGCGTTTCCATGAACCTCCTTCCCTTTAAAACAGTTATGGTAACTGTTGTGATTAAATGGAGATAGTTCCACAATCTAATTTTTTTGACTACGTAATGAAAACTAACATCTCCATTGTTTTTCTCAGCTGATTTCTCCGACAATCCTTCCGTTTGACAAGATAAGGTTTAAGACTCTCAATAGAGATGTCCTAATTATCGGTGCCGATAAAAGAACACGTCCTTGACCCAAATCTTGAATATTCTTGTATGATATTGGAAAAAACTCATTGTGACAAAATCTATACACCGAATCCGTCTTCGGCGACCAGTTAACCTAAAGGTCACTTCCTTTTGCAAATATTAAATGGAAAGAGCTTCACAATCCAACTTCTTGTATAATGTCTTAATTCGACCAGACTAATTTTTCCCTTGATCTAAGTGTTTAATATTCTCCTGTTACATTTATTGGGCAAACATTGTTTAGAGGAGATGTACAATAAATCTATGCACGTTTTAATGAATGTCTTCCTTGAGAAAAAAGTTTAATGGAGTTAGGTCTACAATCTAACTTCTTTGATTATGTGGTGAAAACGAACGCCATCCTAGTTCCACCAATAAAATTCTTCTATTGGCAAAAAAATTATACTTTCCCAACAGAAATGTTCTATGTGTGACGTGCTAAAGCGCATCCACCCTTGATCTAAGTGTTCAATATTCTTTTGCTGCATTGTTGGGAAAAGGTTACTGAGAACAAATATAAGCAACAAATCTGTTCTCAATGCTTTATCTATGCCCGTTTAAAAAACTTCATCAACTTTAACCATGCAATTGTTATGTCTGAAGCTTCAACTGTCAGCAGTCAAAATTTTGATCCTTATTCCAATTACCGCCATCAGTGTTGTATAATTTTGTCAAAAATTATGTTTTACTGAAAATTGAACAAACTATGAATATAAGAGTTTTAGTTCAACTTGACAAAAATGCTGCCAAAACATACTGTACATTCAGAGGGGATTATATGGAGAATTTTATATCTCAAGCGCGTATTTTTGAGTGCCACAGGAGGTTTACTACCAGCTGAGAAGGAATTGGGGACGATGAAAAGCCAGGACGCCTAAATGATGAAAATATCGAAAAGGGCCAAGAAATTGTTAGAAAAGACAAGTTTGAGCGTAGCAACTATTGCCGAGATTTCAAACATCAATATGGACAACTTTTGCACGATAATTTAAATATGCTAAAGGTTTGCTAAAATTTTATTAACCTCCCAACAAATCCAACACCTTCCACCAATGAACTAATAACAAGTTTTCCTGGTTTGTCTTCTCTATTAAATCATTTTTAAGTTATCGTGAACGAAAGATTGAAAACAGACAGACAGACACCATGCTAGTAGCCTGTAGTAGCCTGTACGTGTTCAGGGAATCTCAAAACGTGAACATTTGTTAAAATCGGCAAGTGTAAAATTTTGATACATTCTAATAACTTCCTAGACTATCCCATATCAAGGAAATTAAAAATTATGGAAGGGCAAATGAAATGAGCTAGTAGTTATATATGAAATATCAATAATTCACATATCGTGAATAAACTAGAAAAGGAATTATATACACGTACAGTGAATAACAAAAATAAGTAAATCTTTATAATAGTAGCGTAAACCTAGGCTAGTATTTCAGGTAATTCTTGAAACGTAAAGCCATCGCTTAATGTAATTTTATTTAGCAAAAGATGTCAGCCCTGTAGACTGAGTTTACATAACCTAATGGTGTAACTATAATTTGCAAATTATCATAACAATTAGATATCGCTTTGTATCTTATGTTTAGCTATTTTTACTCGATATTGAGCAAAAATTTGCTCAGCCAGTTTCACAGACAAAACCAGTGCCGTTCGCATTTATTTCTGATTTTACTATTTACTTTTATTCTTTCATAGTGACTTGTTACAAATTTTTAGCTTAAGAAAACCCCATGACATGCCGCTGCCTAGCCGACGCGAAATCGCCATCTTGGAAGTTACATCTAAAAGACATCAAGCACTTAAAATTTTGTCTATGACAATCTAAGATTAATTAGTGCATATTATTCAGAGTAAAAAACCAAAATGTTTTCTATTTATTTTTACCATTTTTTAACTACTATAAAAATCTTATTTTGTTTGAAGCCCTTTAAGGGTCTGCAACTACCTAGGGAGTGAGTTTTAGACAAAATATTTATAAAAACTACTTGACTTATTTTGCTGAGTACTATATGCCGTAAAAGTTTGGAACTTATTTTAAAAGTATTGTCAGATTTTGTTGGCGTTCTGTGCCTAATGAACAAAATCTTTTTTTAAAATTTGCCGCCGTCTATTTTCGGAAATGGCGTGGTTGAAAGGACAACAAGAAATAAATAAATAAGTTTCCTGTCGGATAAAAACACGAGAGATGTGTTTTTTACGCCCGTGTCGATTGGGAATTTGATAATTAATATAAACAGTGACAATTAAATGTAATTTTTCACGTACGGTGGATTTGGCGACATTTATAGTTGGGTACGAATTCGTCGCGTAGTTTGTGTAAGAATGGGTCGTGCGTGTTGGTTCTTTGTTTGAAGCGTTCGGGTGTGTGAGTTTAGGGGCTCCGCATAGTGCAGTATGGCGGAAGACCAGACGCAAAAGACGGAATAATATATCTCTGGGAATTGACCTGCTTTCTTTTTTCCCACCTCGGTTGCTGTTTTTGGACGTGTTACGTTCTTCTGCGGACGTAGGAATTCATAAATAGACAACGACTAACGACCATGGTTTAGGGCAATCTAGACGCCCGGTAAATTGACGAATAAAACTAAGGTACCACTTTTATCATGTTCTCTTGCTTCCGTATTGTTGGCCTGTGAAAGGCGTAAGCGTAATGTCAACGCATATTGGCGGGTATTCAATTTAAGCCACGTCCCGGCGGCCAACTCCTTGTAGAGGCCAGCTTAAATCTTCACGTGCGAGGGGGACCATTGCTACATACCTTCTGTCCAGATCGTGGACGCATACTTGCGTTGACTATCTAAATATATGTTAATCCTAATTTTAGTCTTTAGTAGTCTGAGTAGCTTTTCCCGTATCTTTTGAATCAGGTCAAATTCAAGGGCGGCGAAGTTATCTGTAACCTGTTGTTTTGTGTGTATGCTAAATAAGCCATTTATTTAGTAATAGATATGTCATGTAACTCAATTAGACTTTTATTTTTGAACGTATAATAAGTTAATTGATTATACCTTGCATTTCAGGGAATATGTACTAATTAAGGTTCCCCTTTTGAACACTATCTAAATTAATGTTAATATTTGGGGGCCTTAACAAAAGGCAACCCCGGGACAAATTCATTAAAGGCCAGGGACTGTTTGTATCTGTTCCGAGGATAGTTCCAGACTTTGAGCGGTCTATCTGGAGCAGTGCCGCCCTCCTATATCTCAACTCGTTGTACGCGTTTTCAGCGACTTCCTATAGAGCGCGGACGGTGCTGGTGTACTTCACCTGGAACCTAGTCCTACTCCGTGGAGCTAGCGGCCATCAGTACCGTTGTTGGGCGTAATACCTAACGTGCCCGTGACAGTATTTTATAAGAATAGCCGCTGTTCCCCCTTATCAGGACGTTCTAAATATTGTAGGTTTAATCTAACCAACCTCCGACTTCACGCCACTTGCTTGAGTATTAAATATAAAAATAATTAACAATAACTCGTTTAAATACAGATTAATGTCCTACTCAATACAATTGTTCAAAGAAAATACGAAAACACAATAGTATAATAAAAAGCAAGTTTCATAAGACATGCTTTTATCGCACGAGTTCGAGTTTAGAAGACGAGCCTCGTAGAGGCGAGTTTTCTAATGGACGAGTGTGATAAAACGTCTTAAGAAACGAGTTTTTTGTACTATTTTATCTATTTGTTAAAAATTTAGGAAAAACGCACTTTCTTGACATAATTGATTTAATGATTTTAGTGATAGTTAGTGACATTGACGTTTTCACATTTGAATGTTAAAGTTTTGTCAATTTTCTATTCGATTTTGACGTTTAATAAGGTTAATTACTAATGTTACCAACCTTTTAAAAAATTATATTAGGTGCTAAAAGGAAGGCCATTATGTAACTCAAATGTGTTTCGAAATGAGCTCACCTTATTTTTATCTCCTTTACAGCGCATGTTTTTTCAAGCCAATTACTTTATATTAGGGATTGCATTTTTTGGTTTTGTCAAAATAAGATATGAGCATCGAAAAATTGGTTGTCATTTAGCTTTTTTCATTTTAATAAGATCGTCATACGAACCTGGAAATGTGGGTGGCACAGTACGAACCTTAAGGAGAATTTTCATTCCCTCAAACAACTTCTGAGTAGCTAAAAAAATACGGTGTGAAACTTATAAAGAAGGCACATTCTCTAAATAGCAGGATCCCTTAATTTCCTTCTCCAGGATACTCAAATATACGTCCACCTTCCGTGCTGGAACGACGCCCCTTCTAGTCGAACCTTAGTACCAACGTTTATTGTGAGTAATTAAAAATACGCGGTCAATCCGAGGTTTCAGGGGTCAACTTTCCAGAAGAATATGAAGCCAACAAAGACATTTTAACTCCCCAGGAAGTAGCCTACTCATGCCAATGTGCACAGGAACCATGTCATCCATCCGCACTGTAAGTTAGAGTGTAACAGCCGTCAAACATCAGATGAACAAAAGGGTTCGTCACGTTACAGATTAGCAGCATACGTCAATGGGAAACAAATATCGGTAATAGCGAAGTCAATGGAGTCGGGCTGGTTCAGATTAATAAGTTGCAGTTACAACATTTGGACAATTTGGTATAGCGTGCGCTGCCTGCCCAATACTTACGTCATAAATATAACTGATTATGCTGAAATACCAAGTAAACACTGTGGATATGTAAATTTGGCGATAAAGGTGAGACATTCGAAAATTCCGATTCAGCAGCATCACTTAAGTCTTTCAGGATGCTTACGATATGGATTTGTCAT